>DWEJ01001761.1:0-12442 GCA_018245835.1 Mysoria sejanus stolli | reverse complement strand
TATTCCATAGTGGGACTTAAACGTAACCGGTGAAACGTGGGAGTGTTGTGCATTCCTCTGCCTACCTCTTCGGGGATAACAGGTGTGATGTTACAAGAGTATTAGCATATGTTACATGTAAGAATTGCTTGTATAAAATTTGTGTAGTAAGAATACATTCCCTGGACCCACTCTATTGGACATAGAACTGTGATGATAGGCTTCATCATACCCTATGCTTGCCTCATATATGTGTATCTCAGAACACATTTTATCAATGCAGTTTTAATTGCTGTCAACAAAAGGTTTTCAATAGCTGCATGAAAGCTGTGCTTTCACTTATGTTTCACTTAATTACTGTTAATATATAAACGTTACATTACATTGTTCCATTTACATTTTATTTGTATCACAGCATTACCAACTGATTTCACATGGTCACAGACACTCATGGAAGTGTCTACATTTAAACCAATTTTTATAGACATCCTCTGTATTGACCTTTTTTTCAACTAACCCAATTCAACTTGACCTGACCTAGTTGGGTCAGCCGCAGATGCAATGCTCCCAGTGTGGAATGAGGTGGGATGAATCATGTTTGAATAATTTTCATTCAACAACACATTTTTATATTTCAATATAATTATAGTTAAAAAACACGCTTTATAGAATATCGAACTAAAGAGTAAAGAATAATTTAAATAAAGGTAGGAAAATAAGAGTGAACCAAAAATATAAGTATAATTGTAAAAAAAAGAGTGGGGTGCTTCATGTCACCTATTTTTTCATTTATATATCGAGCACCCCACACTTTTTTTACAATTATACTTATATTTTTGGTTCACTCTTATTTTTATTAATTTAAATTATTCTTTACTTTTTAGTTTGATGTACTATAATGTGCTAAAAAAACTTACCAACTGAAAAATTACTCACAAACAACATACATACAGGTGAAACTAATAAAAAGCATGTAAAAACAGTTGGTGCCAATACTGCTATGTTTTAATTTTAGTATAAAAATATTATTGAATAATGACATTGGTATAATATAAAAAACCAATTCATTACTTTAAAAAACCTGGCATGATGATATAGTAATAAAAGTACAAATAATTGAATACAAAGAATTGGTTATAAAATACAATATTGCAATTCGGCAAAGAGTTTAGTTTAGTTTGATTATTATAGTCTCACCACTTGATTCTATGTAGGCAGCAGACTCATTACTGTCCAAACACTCCAGCTCATAAGGGCTTGTAGCAGCCAGCACTTGAGGTGCCCCAGATTCCACGAAACATCCACATATTTAACTTCAACTTGTCAGTTTGTTAGAGCTGAATGTTGTGACCTCTATTTTAAAATATCTGCTATATTTGTATTTCATAGATATTGGCATATATTAGATATTATGATAGCTATGTTTCTTAAATACTGAATGAGAATATTGTAAGCTTTTAACAATGAGATAAAAATCTAAAGGTATTAGTGATTTCTACAGTTATAAAATTGTTTTTCATTGCTGCCACAACTTTCATAGCACTCTCATTCTGTGAGGAGACCAGTATCTGGCAGTGGAATTATTCATGGGTTGCGAGAGAGAATATTTTTATATTATTTTGGTAGAATAATTAGTTTTGTATTTATTGGACCGTCATATCTAAAACATATCTCTATATATCCTTAGAATGCAAAAGAATTAATTATTTATCTCATGTTTGTTTAACGTCACGCCATGTTACTTACGGGGAAGACTGAGAGGGCTGTAATAAAGTATGCAAATATTCACAGGTGATTATTGTCATATACCATCAGATGCCCATCTAATAATAATTTAATTATTAAATAAAAGAATATCAGCATGTGGATGGTAGTAGTGTTTAAAAATGGAACCATCTATTATGTGTCAGTTGCTTCAAATAAACCGTCGTTGTCGTTCCAAATAAACCGCCATGCTGTTGGCGATGACATATATAATGTGTGTTACGCAAGTAATAAACTATGTTAGTTCTAGCATGTGAACGTGTTTAAGGAAATTGGACGTAGAGGAGGCACGGGGGGGGGGAGTGACCTTTGTATAAATAATAATTCTTACACGAGTTGCGAATTCCGCTCTTTCGAGGATTAAATTAAGGAGCGTGTCTCCGTAGGATTGTCTAACTTGCCGATCGTGTTTAAGGCGAAGTTTTAATCCTTACGACCGACTGTCGTCTGTTTGCCACTAAGCTGTATCGTCAATAATCTTCTCGGCAGCAGTCAACTGCAGAGAATCTCTTCAATAGTTGCGTACGCGTCGAGCACCTGAACATAAGTAGATTTCTCGTTAAACATTTTATATGGTCGCTTTTCGCATAAAAGCAAATAATTTTTTTATGAAAAATATTGGTGGTGATAACACATTAACGGGGTCTAAATATAAGGTAGTTAATACAGCGCGCATTTTCCGGATTTTCACGGGAAAACACCGGTTATCGATTATCATGAAAAATAATGTAACTATTAGAATTATATAAATAATTCTTTATTAGTAATTATTAATTAATTAATTTAATAATCATAGCATTATACACTATTTGTGAATTGATTATCATGTTTTCATGTTACTATGTTATTTGTTTTCAATTAATTCCGTTATTATCGTAATGTTTCCGTAACCTATATAATTACCAGCCATTGTCAACGTCACCCTCACACAGACAGATGTATAATTCGTGCTCTCTGCCTACCCCGTAAGGGACCTGGCGTGAAGATATGTATGTATGTATAATGTAAGTAGATTGAACCGGCGCGTGTGTATTAAGAGAATGATGATCGTAGAACAAGCACATTAGGTCTGTTTAGATAAATTTGGCACTCGATGCTCTCTGCCTGACCCGTAAGAGGCCTCGCGTGATGGGTTAACATGAATGATTAATTAATGGGATGAAAATATAGGGTTTACACGGAGCGCATTTCCCGTATTTTCACGGGAGCGTGAGCGAAGCCGCACGTAAAAATTAAACACGTAACACATAGTATGTACGTATTTAAAATGTGTCACGGGCGCGCGCGGTTCGCTGAACCCTGGTTTTTAATACGCCGTTCGAACCAGCGCGACATTCGTGCGACAAGCGTTTCTATGTATGTCCGCAAAGGCTTCTAGTTTTTATGTGTGTAAGGAAATATGCCTCGGTGTATGTGAAATACACATGGAGTGTACCGTTCGTTTACCGTGCAAATGTTCCAACGTTTATAAGTTCAGCAGTTTTTATATCATAGAGTCATTTTTATACCATAAAGCCACCTTTATATCATGAAGCAATTTTTATATCACGAAGCCTTTGCAAACGAACGGTATACTCCATGTGTATATTTTATGTACGCCGAGCGATATTTTATCAGCTGTACATTCTTTAGTGATTTATGTACATATATTCCTGAAAGCCAAATCATGTATAAAAAGAAAGACCTTATGTTATTTAATTGTATATTAGAAAAAAGTGCAGACATGTCATGATGATGATGATGATATAAAAAACAACATCACGCCTGTGATTCCCGGAGAGGTTGGCAAAGAAGTTTAGTACACGCCCACGTTTCATCACTTACGTTCACGTCTTACCACGGAATACGGTGTGAGACTATAAGTTAATGGTTAATGTTGTTCCACAATGGAAATTTTATAACATACACAAGCTCTTACAAAAAAATAAACCGACACCGACGATTTTTTTTTATTATTTTGCATGGCTGTCTCGTTGGTTGAGTGACTTTGTAAGCGCGAATGCTATTCGATAAGTTATGGATTCGGTCCCCTTGTTGGATAACGTATTTTTTTTTTGCTTGAAATTCATTTGACATATATTTGTGCTCGGTGTGTGGCTATAGGCTCACCACCTATTCCATGGGGGAACTTATAATATAGCTGGTGAATCGTGAGAGTGTGTTACATTTCTCTGGCTACCCCTTCGCGGAAATACAGGCTTCACGTTATGTTTGTATTCAAACTCTTCCCCTCCCCCCGACTGCCCCCTCCAAATCGAGGACTTGAGACGAAGACTCCAGTAAAATATATGTACGTCTGGACTCTGGACACTTGTAATCTATTTCTGGAACTGCTGTATGATTGGCAACTGATATTTGAAATCTTAAAATTGTTTAACGCATTGTTGGCCATTACATCGTTGTATTAAAATAATTTTACGTACATCTCTGTACACTGACCACCCAATTAGTTATTTATTCTGTACATCAAGTAATATGTTATAGGTACGTCAATATCTTCTGTATAAAAATTCTTTATCTTCATAAATTTTCTTTCCATTCTGCACTCTTTTCGTGCAGGGTTTGGGCTACATTTTCCTCCTCCAAATTTAGATTTAATTGAATAAATATAAGGATAGTAAGGATAGAGATATTTAGCACTCCGTGCTCTCTGCTTACCCCGTAAGGGACTTGAAGACCCCGGCGTGAAGATCTGTATGTATGTATGTATGTATGAATAAATATTTTTTTACTTTAATCACTGTATCTTTCAAATGGCTTAATATGACTGCTTAGAATACCTATAGATCTACAACTAATAACCTTTTTCCTCGAGATCATCGTAGCGCGGTCAGCTCTAAGTCTCCGCAGATCGATTCTACCGGTGACTCGTCTCGCACGTGCAGGTCCAGACGAGTTGGACATACGCTGCAGATAAATGATTAGCACCAGGTGGACTCATCATCACCATCTTCGGCCTTTGGCCATCGCCAAAATCCGCTCCCTTGAGGAAATTTGCCTACAATCCACACACATGAACATGCGGCTTGGGCATCACCGTATTCAATTATACTCAGCTTACAATATTCAATTATACTTGAATAGATAATTTTACATTCAGGACGAAAAATCACTGACTGGCGTTTTGGCTGAGCAATCAGATCAATCTTTAGCAATTGGACCATCAAACCGTTTTATAGAATTGGCCTAGATTTGACCCTAGAAATGTTGTAGTATTTAATTTTTACTGGTCCAAAGCACTCCGCTGCTCTAGTTGGATCATTATTGGATTATCAGTAGTATCTGGTTTCAAGGAAAGATACAGTAAATGATCCGTCCAGGTTCTGGTATCTCGGAGCACGGTCGCCGTGGTCAGTCAAGGGCAACTGCGTGCAGCGGAGCGGAGTGCGAACGTTCGGCAATTGTTGGAGTGTCTGGTGGCAAATGATTCACGGGCGTATAATGCGCCGCAGCGCGCATTCGTAATGCGCGCTTTATTGTCCATATGGCCATGGGATATCCTTTCGGACGCCACCTCGCTTAGGCCCTGTTTCCTGTTGATTGTTTGGCGCTCCGCTCGCTTCGTATTGTCTGTTGTGTTGTTATATTTCACTGTTAGACAAAACGTAACATCATGCCTGTAATCGCGGAAGAGGAAGGCAGATTAATGTAGAACACTCCCGCGTTTCACCAGTTACATTAACGTCCCACTACGGAATAGGTGGGGAGTCTATTGCTATACACCGAACACATATCCAGACTCCGAGCAAATACTAGAAAATCAAATTAGAAAAAATCGATAGTGCCTGACCCGAGATTTGAACCTAGGACCTCGCGGTCGGCAGTCGCGCTTACAACCAACACGACCAACGAATCAGTTAACTTACTAACTGTCAGACAAAATATGTCGTCGCAATTGTAGAACAATGACGGATCTGATATTTTCTAACTTTTCAGAAGAGCACTTTGAAGATTTTTTTTACGTTTTTGTTTTATAATAAAGTTAAGTAAGTTAACTATTTCGAGTAAAAATACGTCAATAAAGATTTGTTCTGAAAAAAACAAATCTGTCGTTGTTCTACGACTGCGACGATATTGAATTGCCGTAACGTTAATATACACTTTTTCAACCGGATCGCGATCTTCGACGTGATCGACACGCCCGCTCCCCTTTGCTACCACGTGGTCGTTAATACGGTACAAGGAAATATGTTTTGATTATGTTGTTATATTCCACTGTCAGATAAATTACCCGTTCTGCCTTCTTCGTCTAGTGACTAGTGGTTACGAATGCGGCTACCGAGAGAAATAATCCTGGGTTCGATTCCCGATTCAGGATTATTGGGTTTTTTGGGAAATACCCAGTAGGAGTAAAGAGTTTGGATCCGTGCCCGGTGTATGGCCATAACCTTACTCCATATGCCTTAGAACCTATAACGTATACTGTGAAACGTAAGAGTACTATACAATATTCGGCTATCCACCTTCGGGGAATTACGGACGATATTTTATTTTATAAATGACATTTAATTGTTCCAACATTAGGTGAATTTGGCTTTTTTATCCCCATTGCGTTCTCATGTGCCAGGTCTCGTTTGTAAATATAAATATACGTACGGTACGAGGAAATAAGTTTTGTAACTGTCGCTGCCTTCCTCATGACGTACGTACGTAGCTACTGTTGATGTAGTGTGAGTTAATTAGAAAATTAATGTTGTCTGTCTTTGTATTATTATTATCACTGGGTTCTATCATTCTCGTTCTTTCAACTTAATGCTCTTTCGATCGGTTACGCAATTCAATATTAGGATAGACGTCAGTCTGTCTGAACCTGAATTGGTTGTTGTGTTTGTGTGCGTGTCCTGCGTGCATATCTATGACTCTAACTACACGCTAATATTTTAAGTATGAGTTTATATGAGGGACAAATATATTGTTATTAAGCTATTCAGCATTGTACATAGAATTCTTTATGTGATACACACACATACACACGTAAGAATAACGTAAAAATAACAGACACGTAAGAAATGAACAGAGCAGAAAAAAATAATACAATAATTTCTCTTCGACTCTTACAGAGTGTCTGTATAACAGACAATTACGTTGAGATTATACAGACGTTACAATTACGTTGTACAGACAATTACGTTATACAAACAATTACGTTTTTTTTCAATTAACGTAACGTAAATATTAAAATATTAATTATATTTCAATTATTACCGACGAAAATGGCGGTGGCAATGTTTCAGATACGAGATAAAAAAAAAAAATGTTTGTTTATATATGTATAATCCCCATCAGAAGTGGAATGCCATCAGGATTGTTCGTGATACTAAAGTAGATAATACACGCTAATGCTGTGTGCCAGGCTGTGTTACGCTTACGTTGGAAAACTAGTGTGTAGGGACCCTTATAAGGGCGGGCTGTATCAGCTCCACTTGACGACGGACGCTTGTTTAACGATTGTTAAAAATGATTCTATCGTCAAAGTACCAAAAGCGTTGTTTCACATAATGTCGCCCTTAACGTACGTCAAAAAATAACTAATACGCTCATAGATGCTTGATTCATTAGCTAATGTTTTTTATTCTTAAGTAGCTGAGATGAACATTAACCATTGTAATGGGCTCTCTTTTTTACTCGTCGTTATTGGTTGATAGTTCTTCTGATGATGATTCTGGCAGCTCTGATAACTTTGACAATCCTTTTTTTATGTTACGAAACGATGCTTAGATTTTAACGAACATGAAGCATAATCATTTGACCTATTATTTTGTATGGGAGTCGATCCCACGACGCCTGACGTTGCATGACATTAGCCACAGATAAAACGTTGGATGACAGAAAAAATGGTCTTCTTCTGTTCTTAACGTTCCGTTTCTTCTTTCAGCTCTGGGCATCAAGCGGTTGAAACAGATAGAGACGATGTTCGTATCTCGGCGGCTGCAAGGACCTCGGATGCAGGGCTTTAGCGTGGAGACCCTGCTCGACGTGTTGCTGGTGCTGTACGACGAGTGCTGCAACAGCAGTTTGAGGCGGGAGAAGGCTGTGGCCGACTTTATACAGTATGGTAAGTAGTTATTTTATCTCTCTCTCTCTCTCTTTCGGATTTGCTTCGAACGACCAAACTGTGGTTTTCTTGTGGAAACAATTTTTCTTTATATTTTTAAAGTTAATGTCAAATTACCAATTACTGGATGAACTTACTTAATTCCATGATATGCTTTCGATAAGCTTCAGTCTAAAATTGTTGAAATAAATTTCATTGATGACCATGACGATAAAGCAGTGTTTTTATTGATAGAAATTGTGTTGCTGCGGCAAAATGTTGTTGCCGAATGCGGATAAAATGATGTTTCTAGCAAAGCCGGTGGCGTCGGCGCTGAAGCGGCTGCGGCTGTCCCGGGACGACTTCGAGCTGGTGAAGGTGATCGGCCGCGGTGCTTTCGGGGAGGTGTGCGTCGTGCGGGCGTCCTTCATGCAGGTGTGGGTTTTAAATATTTTTTTATTTCAAGCAAAGTGTTGTGCAACACTGTTGGTCACCCCTAAAGTCCCACTGATATTGACCTGAAACGAATACATTATTAGGTTTATTCTGTGATGATTTTGTAAGCTCTATGAAATATCTGATTGAAGCAGGGCGCTGACGGGTCGGGCAACGGCGCGGCGGCGGGCGCGGCGACGGGCACGGCGACGGGCGCGGCGGCGGCGGGCGAGCGCGTGTACGCCATGAAGATACTCAACAAGTGGGAGATGCTCAAGGTTAGCCTGAACTTCGACTGAGGGGCGGCCAGAGATGTATAAAACATGATCCACAAGTCGCCTGTTATGTTGTATACCATGAAAAAGGACGTAAGCCTATTACCATATAGCGGGCACGAATCGATACTCCAGCTTTATGTGTACCTCGTAAGGGAGCTGACGCGATGATATCATAATATGCATACCATCTGCATGCTATTTTTTAAAGGCCCAGTTGGATTCTCCATCAAATTGACTATCTAAATAAATTAAGTTTGGAATACATACTTATGATGATGATGATGTCCAAGTGTTGACCGATAACCATAGTAAATCTCTGCCTCATACCAAGTTAAACACAATATGCATAAACAATCTGAATATTGGTAGATGTGGAGATCCAGTACAAGTTTTATAATGATAGAAGTGTTGTGTCCCGGCAGCGCGCGGAGACGGCGTGCTTCCAGGAGGAGCGCGACGTGCTGGTGTTCGGCGACCGGCGCTGGATCACCAACCTGCACTACGCCTTCCAGGACCAACACAACCTGGTACGTCCTCTTATACTTTGACTCTCTGGGACCTCTAAGGGTTCGTCTATAGAGAACTCTAGACCAATTTAAGATTTCGTTAAATTAATGCAGATATATCTGCTTAAGACTCCATTGGGATAATAAGAACGTTCGACTTACATAGGTTGATTCGTCATTTGCTCGTTTTATATAAGTCCCACGCTATTGCCTGCGCTGTGTGGCCGCAGTACCTGGTGATGGACTACTACTGCGGCGGCGACCTGCTCACGCTGCTGTCCAAGTTCGAGGACCGGCTGCCCGAGGACATGGCGCGCTTCTACATCGCCGAGATGGTGCTGGCCGTGCAGAGCGTGCACGAGCTGCGCTACGTGCACAGGTGGCCCACACGTCCGCCCGGCGCGTGCGCCCGGCCCGTGCGCCGCTAGGCATGGGGTCACTCCGATGAACGCCCTTGTACACTGTCTGTGATCGATCGATATACATAATTTCCACGTTTGTGGAATTGGGTCGAGAATCTGACAATGTTAAATGACTAGTATTTAATTATAATCTTGT
The DNA here is from genome assembly GCA_018245835.1 of Mysoria sejanus stolli. Classification (NCBI taxonomy): domain Eukaryota; kingdom Metazoa; phylum Arthropoda; class Insecta; order Lepidoptera; family Hesperiidae; genus Mysarbia; species Mysarbia sejanus. The sequence continues at coordinate 2,888 of DWEJ01001761.1, read as the reverse complement.
TGTATTGATTATTTTATCGTGCCTTGCTATCGAAACACTGAATGAACAGTTGCTTGCTGTCGGTTCTGAAATTTATTTATTTTCTACTGGCCACTTAAATTAAAAAAAATATTATATCCTCCTAAATAGTTTTACTATCAATTAAGTTATGTTCATTTAATATATTTTTTATTAACTAAATAGTGCATAGAAGGCATAGTCATCTCTTCGCTCAAATTTCGATTTGAAATATCACAAACAATATATCATTCGCTATACGAATGATTACTACGTAGATTCAGCTAACAACCATCCAACAAGACAGAGAAGTTATTAGTGAACGTTATCTTGACCGTACACGACGCCGCCGCAGAGACATCAAGCCCGACAACGTGCTGCTGGACGCGGGCGGCCACATCCGGCTGGCCGACTTCGGCTCGTGTCTGCGGCTCGGCGACGACGGGAAGGTCGCCATACATTGCGACATTTTATAAGTTTTTATACAATTACCTAAATAAAATCAGTTTATAATAAAATTATTAATTAATTGCTTATATACTGAGTATTTTTTTTATTATGATATAATCTGTCATGTTAATTTTTATAGTAATGAAAAATGTATTTATCTGTTTTTTTCGGATCGATATGAAATGTTTACAAAAAATGGTTAACGAAACAAAATTGTTTTGTCTATTTTCAGGTGCAAAGTAATGTAGCTGTCGGCACTCCAGATTACATATCACCGGAAATTTTACGGGTAATTAATACATTGTATATATTCCTTGTATTAAATGTTTAAAAATAAAATATAATGGAACTCATATTAAAATTTTGTTTTCAGGCAATGGAAGACGGCCAAGGGCGATACGGACCAGAGTGTGATTGGTGGTCACTGGGTGAGTAAATATTTCGTGGTAGTCTTATAATTACACATGTTCAATTTATTTCGCGTTCTAAAAAAAAGTATGTTTAACTCTGTGGTGAATATAGAAGAATAAATATAAGTGAAAAATGTAGAGCATCATGTGTGTAAAGTTAGATATTTGGCACTCGGTGATGCCTGTCTGATATGATACAATACGATATATGACGAAATGATCGGTTGCGTTGCGCGCAGGCGTGTGCATGTACGAGATGCTGTTCGGCGAGACGCCGTTCTACGCGGAGTCGCTGGTGGAGACGTACGGCAAGATCATGAACCACGCGCGCTGCTTCAGCTGCCCGCCGCCCGACGACCTCGCCGCGCAGGTACATACACACGCACACGCACACACTCGTACACGCACACGCACGAGCACACACATGCGCACACACATGCGCACACACATGCGCACACATACACACCTAAACAAATAAATGCAGACTAAGTATCTCTACATACTCTATCGCTTTAATTATAATTTATTGCAATTATAATGTGTCATTCTGTTTAATATTACAGGTGTCTGAGGAAGCAAAAGACCTAATACGCCGATTGATATGCTCGTCGGAGAACCGGCTAGGAAAGAACGGGTTACAAGATTTTAAGGTAATAATTCAATCTTTAACCTCTCAATAATATTTCATAAGAACGAAAGTACACTATGGGTCCCATGTTTCGTCTTATTGATACTCCAAACTTTATTAGGAAAATTCGTTTGTATTTTACAGTATGAAAAATCTTTTTTTAATTACAATTATAATGTAAAAGAAACCTATGAATGTCTTCGCATAAAACCTTATAAGTTTTAAATAAGCTAATTTTTAATCTTCCTCTTCTTCGTCGAGTCGATGGCTTATCGTGTGTGATCAGCCATCGTGGTGAAAGGATTAGTCGCAGTGTCCAGTGTGCGCCGGGCAGTGTATGTCGGTATTTATTTAGACATAGTCGCCACTCGGGTAGGATTTCTAATTACCAAAACTAATAAACCTCTAAATTTGATAAATATTAAATAAGGTAGTGGCTGTTGACAAGGAAAACAACATTTCAGTACTATGATGTGTGATCATATCAACGATAATTATAATGAAACAATTATCTAATGGAGGAAAATACTTAAATAATGGTTCATTAATTGTAACACAGATAAAGATAGCATGCTAATTCATAAAATAACTGGTTGGCAGAGTCATCCGTGGTTCGCCGGCGTGGAGTGGGAGAGCGTGCGCGAGACGCAGGCGCCGTTCGTGCCCGACGTGGCCAGCCCCACCGACACCTCCAACTTCGACGTCGACGACACCGACATACGGTACGGACTGTGGACAAACATCGCTGATATTACTGTGACCGTCACTGACCACTCTGTTGCCATCTGTGTACTACCATCAATACAACTGATAGAGCTATATATTTTATTTGATGTTTCTTTTAGGTATGTTAACTCTCTAATGCCCTTACGTAGTCAGATAAAGGTTGTATGAAAATAAATAAAATATGAAAGAAAAATGCAAAGGATATAACTCTTTGGTGAATAGGGTATAAGAATTCAAAATATACTCAATTCTATAGGTTATCAGAAGCAGTCCCACCGCCATCTGCATCATCAGCGTTCTCTGGTCTTCATTTGCCCTTTGTCGGGTTTACATTTACTGCTGGCTCGCGATTGTCGGACCTCGGAGCGCCCAGTCCACTCAGCCCCGCCAAGAATGCTCCCAGTCAGGCAAGTTTTAATTTTATTTTGTTTATAACAATGGTATGAAACTATCATCTGAAACTATTTTTAATCAGTTCGATTAGGTTTTTACTATGACAGAAAAGTCTGTGTATACAAGTGGCATGGAAGGAGGCTCTGCTTCTCTCTCTAATTTTATTATTAAAATATAAAACAAATTATTCTGAAAATAAAATTAAATTATGTGCCCGATAGATGGCGATAGGCTCACCACCTATTCCATAGTGGGACGTAAAAAGGTATGCGGTGAAACGTGGG
>DWEJ01001760.1:0-12443 GCA_018245835.1 Mysoria sejanus stolli | reverse complement strand
TCGTAACTAATATTCAATATGTGGTAGCTATAAAATTGTAAGCTTTACAATAATAAAGCATTCACTGGAATTTTTTTGTTGTACGGGAATATTTATCACTACGGGCCGGCGGTTCCATTCTGTCGGGGGTAAATAACCTACGTGACTATTTCAGAATAAGTGCTTTTACGCGGAGAAGTTGTATTTATACAGGCTCTGAAATGTTACCCTCTGAAGAGTTTCGCCGAGAATAGCAAGCAATTTCGTATTTTATTACATGTTAGATTCCGTGCGCTGGTATGCTTCCGAATTGTACTTTTTTATATCACCAGCGAGCTTCGTTGGTGATTTTATCGCGAAAATGTAAGGTTTATCCATCTTTGAGTTTATTGTTTTGCGAAAAACTATTACATGTTGTATTTGCATATTACATATTGTATTTATTATAACCATTATGTTTATTGGTTTTTGGGAATTAATTCCCTAAGTGGTTAAAAGAAGTGGTGAAAGTTTATATGTAAATTCGTCAGTTCGAAAGTTACACATCTGAAATTTTTGATTGATGCTTTAGGTTAACAAAAGCGTAAGATCTATTGGATGCATTGTAATATCGACATCTGCCTGAACGAATCTGCGGAAACATGCTAGTATTTGTATAATATCGTAAATATTTTGTTTTTCGAAATGGTCATCTATTCTTACGCTGTCAGACAGTACTATTAGAAAAAGGGGAGTTAAAACCACCACAGTTTACCAACATTTCTGTACCTCTTTGAAAGAGACTGTTCTATCATTAGCATTTCTGACCAATCAAATGAAAGAAGGATAATTACATTTTCTGCTATTAACTTTTTTATGCTCGAAGTGTTCTACGGTGAAAGCATGAATTTTTTTAGCGTGGTCGGAAAGTGTCACTCGCTCGGACATTTTGACATTTCTACATAACAATGTTAAGTTATTTTTATAACATTAATGGCATGATTGTCTGAATGGCATATTGTCTTGTAGATATGTTGTACTTATATGAGTTATTGTATCGGTATAAAAGAAGATCGTTATTTTTGGAACAAATGCTACGTTATCTGAAACGTGGGAATTTTTGGCGGTGTTGACTGCTATTGTAAGGTGTATTCAGAGCGTCTTTTTCTCAAATTGATTAAAGCGTGCCTACAAACACTTCTTTGATTTTCTTCGTTAATTTAAGCTATATTTCTTGTACTCCATTTTAGTTCATGATACAAGTGCTTGTGGTGTTATGCGTGTTCAGTATTTCACATGAGGCGCACGCTCTTATTACTGGAGGTATCGTGCTGCTACAATGTGAACCATTATTATTTCTTCTCTACTAGTTACTGATCATGTCTAGAATTTCGTGTACCTATCGTTCATATCAGCGTTTATGGTCACTTTTATTAATCAAGGTGGTCTTACCAGATGTAGGGTGTTATCGAAGTTGCCTGTTATGAATGTATTCAAATTGGGTTTAAGGCGCGTAAACGATACTTTTACAGAATATAAAATAGGTTTTAAGAGTTTAACGCTGTTTAACAAATTTCGTGAAATGTTTTGACTGCTAACATCTGCCTCTGCCTATCCGTATTGGTTAAGCGTGGTTGAGTATGTTTGCAAGTTTTCCACAGTAACTTCAAAGACTGATGCCCACTAGTGGGACGTGAGTAGCGTTGCATCCGTGTACCTACATATAGTCCAACTAAAACATAAACTACAGTTAGTGGACATGAAGTGATCCTAAAACACTATGAGGATGCTTGTTATATCGTTAGATTTATCTAAAGACGCGATGTACACGAGTACCTCAGCGTACACCTCATGCGCTCGCGTTACGGTAACAGTGCCGCGTGTAATGCTATATTTTGATTGTTAAATTAATTTGATGTACTTTAAGATTAAATTAATAGATTTCAGTATTTTGTCGATAAAATTGGAGGAAATAAAGCTTAATTAAATGGGAATACGGATATACGGAATACGGATGTTCAAATTAATATGTACCCTACCTGGTTTGTTTTTTAAATTTTGTATTATTTTTTTAAACAACACCTGTGTGCTCTTATTCGGGGAGCCTTGTATTGAGAATAATCACGATAATGGTAATTGTAATGCTATTCAAGGCAATAAACTTTATTTTTTAATATTACATGCGTTTTACACAGGTATCATTCCGTACTTTTGACTTGTCCCAACCACCAAAATTTATCTTTTGCTTTACAATTTACCAAACTCATTTGTTCACAAATATAGTAGCTTTAATATATTATGATTTACATCATTCCCTAAATGAAACTGAATTTACAAAACGAGTTTTATTACACAGCAATGTGAGAATACAATCCATTAATAGATGACATCGTGTGTTCGAAAAGACTAATAGAATTCCTGCTTATTTATACATTTTTTTTTCGACTTCGTAAAGGATAAATATTCTTATTTCCAAACGATTTCGCCGAAAAAAAGGTCTCTTAGAGACAATCGTAAGGCACGTTCCCTTGACCATGAAATAAAGGGAAGCTGATGATCCAAGGGCTGGAGAAATTTACGACAGGGTACGTTTATATGCCATTGAGTTTCTGATTGAACTTCGAGAGCCTTTTAATGCACAATGGATTAATGTAGAATTTGTTATATCAAAATAAATTGTTTACGAGAATGTGGAAATACAACGTTCATTATCATTTTATTTGGTTCATTATTAGATTTTAATTTTAGCGTCGAGTATTAGATATAAGGTTATCAAGATTAATTTAAGAGTTAGGATTAGTTAGGGTTTTGTAAGGTATTTTTAAATAATCCATATAGCGCTTTAGCAACTACAAGTTATAATATCATATCTATTAACAAATTTTTAAAAGTTCATCACCATCATCAGGCTGTCGGGCTGGTGATCGCAGAGCATAGCTTCTCGTGCTATCTACGTTGTTCCAGGCGGTGGTCAGGGCATGGGTAATATGTATATAACGAACACACTATACCGAAATGAGTAGGTCTCCAAAACCTCGTATATTGTATAGTAGGGTACACCACGGCCAGTTGGGGGTAACTTAACCTTAATAATTGCATATTTTGATAACTAAATATTATTGTTACTTAATCACGGAAACGCATTAGGTAGGTACTACACCAAATTTTTATCATCATCTGGGCCGATTGTTAGAAAACACCATTTGCCAAATTTGAAAATACATACATATATATACATTGGACAGCAAATAAACCGGGCCACTAACTATCTTGAAACTCTAATACGATTTTTTCAAAAAGTATAAAACTTATAGCTGCCAAAGTTATACTTACAGAAAGTGTATTTCATAACGATTAAAATGATTGGAAATACTGATCAAAAACTTTTTTGTTAATTTTTGCTTTTTATCTTTTTTAATATTTTCTTTCTTTTTATTATTACCAACGATGAACACGTCTATAAAACGACTCTTTATTGCAAAATGCATAATAAACTCTTAATAAATTGATTAATCCCAATGAATCTCCTATCATTTTAATCGTCATGAAATGCACTTTCTGTAAGTCTAACTTTGGTAGCTATAAGTTTTATGCTTTTTGAAAAAAATCATATTAGAGTTTCAAGGTAGCGGGTGGCCCAGTTTATTTTCTGTCCAGTATAGATATTAGCAGGTATTATTTGCTTTTCTTTGCGAAGGTTTCAGTGAGAGAAATGTACTTCGCAGCGAAACTGGCTTGAGGATTATCATAATAATAGAATACTTTAGTTTCACCTCTGAAGCTACTATACATAAGGTACGCATATAAAAGCACTCAAATTTATGAATGTTAGACAACAATGTATAGAGGCAATTAAATAGGGCAAGACTTGTCTTATTCGAGTGAGATTTCAATGTAAAATTTAAAAAACAAACAGTGCTTGTTACAAAATACCTTGCAATATTCTGTACTTTCCCATTTCTCGATGTTAATTTGACTTGATGTGGAACCTTTGTAAATATTCAAATTCATTCTGTTATTTATTTCTTTACCATTACAACCAAACAAAACTTATAACTAATTATTTTCCAAAATGTTCCATAAACTGCCAGTGTTTGAACTTGAGGGAAGAAAATAGGGTTCCTTTGTTAATTTTATTACTTGAATAATTCTAAAATTCAATTGCTATATTGGACAAGTAGTATGATAGTTTACCAAATTAAATTTAGCCTCTACTCCAGGGATCTGACGTTGAAATTCTGTTACCCACAGTTCGATATAAGAAATTATATACGATTTTAGGTATTAAAGAACACTTTCTACAGTGACGATAAAAATATCGCGAGGAAACCTACGTATCTTAATGGTTTTTTAAGGCACGTGAACTCTGCCCGATCCGCATTTGGCCAATATGGTAAATTTAAAAGCCTTCTCACATCAGCATTCAGTCCACTGCTGGGCAAAGACTTCCCACGATGGATTATGCTCATAATCCAGCTTCTCGTACCAACTACGCTGTTGTAGATCACTGTATACTGCGGCTAGGCTATTGAGCTGTGCCATTCAGGCATCTGCTAACGCCGGGTGTAGTCGTCTCTTACGACACACTGTATTCCGGTACTAGGTCGGCTAATGTGTTCTCATTTCACCCCGATACGAACAGGAAGGAAACAAAATAAATAAAACCCAACAGATTATCGAGTTTATAATATTCCGCTGCGATGTTATTCAATTCCGTTACTCTTCAAAACTCTATCAAATATATAGTAGTGTTTTCGATCCTTTGGAAAATAAAGAAACTCCATTTTTCGAGTTCTCAGAAATAAAATGGAACGAAATCTATTAGTTTTGTTCCAATGTAAGCAATATGTTTTTCAATATATTTGTTAAGCGCGGGATAGGAAAAAAAGTATTTTCTGTTTATTTCTCTGAATCAAGTTATCTTAATATCAAGTTTCATCGAAATCCATTTCAACTTTAACACACAATAGATAGAGTTCCTATCGCAATTGGGTATTAATATGAAACCGAACGTTGAATATAAATGAAAATATTGAAATATGTATCCAGTTTCTTAATATTTCTCCAGCTTGTCAATATAAGTTTTTATTTGGTGTATTTGAAGATTCCACTCAAATTTTGCAATACGTTATAGACATCTTAGCGCATGGAAATGTGAATGATTTAAATCGGAATATGTTCTGTGTATATGTATGTCATATGTTGTTATGGATGAAAACGTTTGAAAAGCATGTCTTAAACGTAGTACTAAACTGTTTTTATAGATTAAAGGTACTCTACCGGATCAGTGATTATATAGGGAGAGTCAATCTGTGCGGGGCGCTGATCCTTTCTAAATTGAATTATTGTGACACAGTTATTGGTCCTAGGCTCTTAGTACGTTCACAAAATCTAATTCAACGTGTTCAGAATGCCTGCGCCAGATTCTGTTTTGATAAACGGCCTCGTATGCACGTGATACCCTATATAAATAATGCAAAATTAACGCACACACACACACGCCACGCATGCACATACTTACACACATGCAGCTATATTTACCCACGTGCACGTTGCCGTTTCCCACGCTTACCTATGTATCTCCATCCACAATCATCCATACATTTATAGAAAGTTTATCTTATCCCTATTCCGCATTTCACACTTCTAAGCTCACATACATCTTTTCTTTTTATTTTATTTATTATTTTTTTGTTTTTAACTTAGACTTAGATATGAAGATATCAAAATTTTGACAGTAATGTATATACTTGTATCTACCTCATTGCCCTACCTTATTATTACTTATCCAATACTGATACTCATATGGCTATTCGGGCGCGACTGTCTATTCGCTTGGCCGGACTGCACGAACAGTGGATTCCACTGAAAATCAGCTTACGTGGTCGTCTGCGTTCAAGTCTGAGTGGGTCCAGTTTTGTCCATAAACACATAAATAATTCACTTGATAATGTGTTAGTTCATAGTATTGTTGTTAATGTTAGTTTTTGTTCTATAATCTTTTTGTTGTGTGGACGAAATAAATTTTTCTATTCTCTTCTGTTCTATTCTATTCTATGACTGACATTGACTAAATGGGTCAGATACTGGCTGATGGGGAATTCCATAAAATAGGTGTGAGTTTATAAAGACATTGAGGAATTTATAGAGTATGTCAGGCGTACTGTGGGGTGCCATCTGATGCGTTGGACCGACGATCTTAAGGTGGCGTGTGGTAGCGGCCGGATGAGATCTGCGGAGGGCCGAGTGTTGTGGCACACTTTCGGAAAGACAGTCCAGCAGTCCATGTCCAGCAGTGAAGGTGATGCTATCTGGTCTATGAGTATTCAAATACATGGTGCCCGGTGTTCTCTATCTAACCCATAAGAACCTTCTTAACGATGTTATAATAGTATGTACAAGTATATAAACCCATTTAAATGAGCGAAGGAAGCATTCTTTACATTTTGCTATAGATTGTTGGCGAGCGTAAATCCTCCGATATTGGCTTCTAAATGAGTTTTGCTATTTTAAGACTTACGCAATAACTTGGTAACTTCGCACGTGTATAGTCACTTTGGTTCAGAACATTTTTATTGCTTACATTGATGGATTGTGAAACAGACTAGTTGCAGATTTTTTTTTATAAAAAATATTCAAGATGTAAAGAAATGAGAAAGTATTTGAAACAGCATTAATTTCGGCATAAATTCATAGAACTGAAGAAAAAGAATTGCAAAACTGTTCATGTATTTTTGAAAGCCGTTAAAAATATCCATTATTTTCTTAATCTTCCATTGAATACCTCGTCAGTTGTATTGGTTGCAAGCACGACTGCCGACCGAGATGTCCTGGGTTCAATTCCCAGGGCGGACACTACAAAATTTTTCTAATCATGATTTTATGATAGTGGCGCAGAGTCTGGATATTTGTTGGATGGATTCCATAATGGGACGTTAACGTAACTGGTGAAATGTGGAAGTGGCCTACATATTCCTCTGCCTACCTCTGCGGGGACTACAGGCGTGATGTTCTTTTTTTTTCACTAAGAAAATTGTTGCATCACGGTTTATTAATTTCTATTACATTTTATAGACAGCAAAATAACCACTGATAATTTATTCATTTAGAAAAGTTTATCGAAATGTTCCAAAGAGTCTTTATCATCATCTTCAGATACCTGTCCAAATTCACTGTTGGAGTTAGGTTTTCCCGGAGGGGTGTTTGCCCATAATCCCCACGCTGGGCATGTAGAGTAGGGATCGTAGAGCACCAACCACTTCTCGCATTGCATACGCTGCTGTCTGTAGGCAACCAGGGCAGTTAGTCCTGCCTGGGTAGATTGCGCTATATCTCAATCACCTAACGAAAGGAATTCCAAAACAAATGTTCAAATAAAGGTAAGGTATTTTTCGATGTATATTGTCGTAAAATATTTTTTTGACATCCCATTCACGTACATAATAAGTAGCAATGACTATTTACAAAAATAGCTCAGTGGGTAATATATGGCTATAGCCATACACTACGTTTCGACAGAATGTGTCCCAATTAAGTTCAATACAGACTAATATTACTCCATGTAATATCGGAATAACGGTTGTTTTATAGTTACTCGTATCGATTTGATGAGTCACGTGACGCGGACATCGAATTCGCCAATAATAACTTGTTCTTGTCCTGTATCTACGCACAATGAACGCCTACGCTGCGTGCGACAGCGGTGCCTGTATAATGTCAGGCGTCAGGCGCACTATGTACTCAGTATTAGGTCGGTAAAATGTTGTGGAGTGCTCGTAATTGGAAAGATCGTTGTGTAAATTGTGGTGCGATTTAAAATAACATTTTTGTTCGTACTGAATATCCTATTCACATGTTATTGCAGCATAGTTGCGCTTAGTATTGTAACGTTTATTTAGATATTATGACCGCTGTTTTGTTTTATGTTTCCTTTTTTTGTTGCCCTACTCTCACGCCTTTTATTAAAACAATGTTTATTTTTAATGAGGCAATGATGAGTTATTTCGTGCCGACCAAAACTGTACAGGGTTCAAATTCGCGGTATGTCTAACGAGTTCCGGGAAAACTTGTCTAGTTTCCCATAAACTACTATTAATACGTCATTACGTATATTTCCATATGGCCTATGTCAAAACCAATCTCGTGTTCGCATCACTTTAGAAATCCATCGTAAAATAAGTCTAATAATTCGTTATGTAATATAGTAGACAGTTGGTATTTCTTCGTTCATCATTGTAAAAACGTAGTCTTGTAGATGTGCTAGACTATAAATGTTTACGTAATGGCTTTAGGCGTCTAATTCCCAATGATGAAAAATGCATAATTTATTGTTTCCTCCCGACGAAGGTCCGAGGACTCCCGATTGCTTGTGAAAGTTTCGTGGCCCAGCCGACATTCGTAGAACCTTTTGAATATTTATAGTGTTGAATAATTTATAATTGATACTCGTGATTTTGTATTTAAATACTGGTTTAATATTACTTTGTAACATTTTTATTGTGATCACATAGGATATTTAAAGTGAGTAAGCTAGTTTTAGCCAGTATATGTGCGGATTGCCAAACCAAAAAAGACCTTTTTATGGTCATGGTTGCTAAGAATAAATTTGATGGCTACAGTTATTTCAGCAGCGACTCTGCGTTACTTGAATTGCTGCATTGCAGTTTAATGCGTATGAGTTTATAATAATATTTTTATAGAACAGAGTGAATGAGCTCAACGAATTTAGTATGAACCTTAATTATTTTCCACGGATTATCACGAAAGTAAATCTAACGGAAATAAGATAAATTCTATCGAAGTCAAAGTCAAGTCAAAAATCATTTATTTATTATATATAGGATTTGCAATCACATGTAAACGTCATTATAGATAAGTTTACGTTAGTTCGTACCGCGCCCACAACTGAGGAGAACTAACAAGAAACTCAGTGGGGTTGTGTTTTTTGTGTGATTGATTGACAATTAAAATTTTTAAGCATTTAAACTACAGCAACTCATTTCCAAACGGCTATGTCTAACATGTAATCTGCAATCGAGTAATAGGCTTTTTGACATAATCGTAACTTTATGTATTTCTTAAATTTACAAATTGACAAATTTAGCGCTTCGTTTGGTAATTTGTTATAAAAGCGTATACTTTGACTGACGATCGAGTTAGACACTTTATGGAGCCTAATAGTGGGCACTGCAAGTTTATCGCAAATAATTAACAGAAAATTATCGCTTAAAATATTATTCGAAGTTAACGTCAAAAGTCATTAAGGCGTAATTATTTCATAAAGAGCTAGGAACATTAATACACTACTAAAGCTTCGGATGGTATTACGATCGTGAATAAGAAACAATTAAGGAGATTAACTTAATACCTAACATCGTCATCTTCAGCTTTTTGTGTTTAACATTTCCAAGATTTTTAAAAATAATATACTGAAGACTTTATTTTAGAAATTATTGTTTATCTTCTTTCAATTTGTTTATTCTATTTATGAAATGGTTTGAAGATGTTTAAAGATAATCAATTATTAACTGAACGCTCGAAGACAGCAATTGTGTTTATCGCTGTCGTGCCCTTTCGGTGAAGGACCAGGTTAAGCGTACTTATCTTCTAAATATAGGGAAATTTCAACGAAAATTCTCGCTTTTGCGGTAAACATAAACAATAATCTCATTCGCTCCTAAAGACGACGACACGATCTCATCGTTCGTACTAGTCAAAATTATTATTACTGGTACCGTGTGGTACCTACAGTTCAAATTGATGTACATACTATTAAATCGACTAAGTGTCATGGATAGAATTACAATTCAAATGTAGTAGTGATTTGAATCAACCCACTCGAGTAAATCATGATTATAAATAAGTTAGTGGAGCTTAGTTTGAACAAAAAAGTGACTCTTGTACATTGTCAAAATAAAAGACGTGTAATGACGAGATTTTCAAGTTCGGAAAGATTTCCTACATGTTTCGAAAAGTTGATTTTGGCCTCTATCGTCATTAGATCAGGTTACGCTAAGTTTTAGGAGTAACTAACGTAGCAAAGGACGTCTATGTGGAGTGATGGTATATGCACAGTGGCTGGCAGCGGTTGGATACGAAGAACTGAAGGTCGATCTCAGTGGCGGACTATTGGAGTGGCCTTTGTCTAGTATTATACGAAAAGAGGCTGCTGATAATGATAATGTTTTGGGCATCCTTCTTCGAACCTTTCGAGAATAAACATTTTAGTAGACATTCAATGTGGTCCGTTTGCTGTGAAATACCCCTAATGTTTTTGCGTGTTAATTATTTTTTTGAATTATATAATACGTCGTCGTCTTGCAGAGTAAATATTTTTCGGCTCGTGTTGTCGTTTTTCGTTTTATAAAAGTGAATGGCCTGAGTTGGAAATTGGCTCCGTGTTCAATGAAAATATTTATAGCGGCACGAAATTTTGCTGGAATTTTCCATTGACACCGTAGCTAATATTTAGCTATAAGTTCAGTTGGAATAGTTTGTGATTCATAATTGGTTTTCTATTCATAAAATATAATTCGTATATTATGTATATAATATGTATATAATATTTTTACTCTTATCTGTTTCTTCTGCTTACCTGTCGCCTATTAATTCAAGAAACGTTCTAAAAGTGCTTTGAATTTTTATAATATTACGCTGGGTAAAGTTGAAAAAAATTCCATACGTCGATTTTATGTTTATATTTTACAATTTTTGATATAAAATCTTTTACCGCCATTGTTATCTTGGAATTCAGCACTTTTCTTTGTTCATTTATAGTCTTCATCAATATTAAGATAAAAAAAAGACACAGTAAGGTATAATCGTAGCAAATATTTTTTTTACTCTTTACAATTACTGCCTCGTTGGTCGTGTTGGTTGCGACTGCCGATCGGGAGGTCCCGGGTTCGATTCTCGGGTCGAATGCTACAAAAAGAGTTTTTCTAATATAGAAATTTTCTAGAAAATGTGAATTAAAAATTAAAATTCTAGTAGTGGTTCGGAGTCTGGATTTGTGTCCGATGCATGGCAATAGGCTCACCACCTATTCCATAGTGGGAGTTTACATTGCAGATAGTAGTTCCCATGAAAGTATATTATACTTTTTTTTTTATAAAAATTCTACTATATATTCTTCTCTCTTCTGGTATTTCCAAATGCCAGTCAAAAGTTAGACTGTAATCGTGCCCTAAAAGGTACAAAAATAAGGCTGAAAAAAATGAAGGTTTATTAAATAGTCAGATGACAAAAAAGAAAATTGGAACGGAGAAGTGAACCGTTTTTATTAAAAGAAGGAAGTTGTTCACAGCTCCACCTAATTTTGGGGCTTTGATCATAACTTAAAGAAATGAGCGCGAAATAAGTGAGCAATCCAATTACACTAGAAGGTCACATCTAGAACGTTCATGTTCCTGCACCCTGGGGACAAGATCTCCTTCAACTTTACGCGACATACGTTAATATCATATTAGTGTCACTTATTACTAATATCGGTCACGTGTAGTTTGTCCTAATTAATAATGTTTCAAAGTAATAATTTATAAATATCAAGTAACAAGCCCCACCTAGAACGTGCAAATTCAGTTCATCTAGATTGTAAAAATGGCCTACAATTTAAAAAAAATATTATGATTATTGTATACTCACGTAAGATTCATTGTGGATGAGGCAGAGAATACCAAATTCCAAATATTTCTGCCTTTACAGACATGACGTGCTTTTCCTACATCGTTCACACTCTTCAAACGCTTCGTGGCCTGTAATTAAGATTGGTATATATTTCCAAAAAAAAATATCTTCTGAATTGAGTTGTTGAAAGTATTAAATAACATAGTGAGAGAAAGGTAATCTAATCAGTGTTCGGGGTCATGGAGATCGTCAAAGACGCGACCACCTCGGGGACTGCTGCGACCTTATGTGTGACGGCTCGTAATATTGACATTGCGTCACCCACTTGACCCTGTTTGTTTTCTTCTCCAGGGAACGAGATATTGAATATTGAACATCTGGACGCACAGAATTTACTTACAACTTTTCAGAATTTTATGCAAATGTCGTAAAATGTTAATTTTTGTATTTTCTTTTGTGAGTGGTACACTAAAGAAAAATAAACGTATAACTCTAACGGTTCCTTGCTTAACAATGTAAAGTTGGTCGTGCACACAGAGCAAGACTATTTTTGTTTGCTTTAGGTTGTGTTCTTGTATGATAATAGTATTTGTTGGCCTTACGTTCGCAATATCCAGTTTCTTTGAATATTTACGATTTCTTTACCATTCAAGATTCTTCGAAGAAATTAATATTTATTTAGGATCTTAAATTATCTACTTGTTAATGTTAGTTTTTGTAAAGTTCACTCTATGACATTTGCTCTATGACATATGACATTCACTAACATATTCATTATATAGGATTTAAATCTTTTTAATATGTATGTGTGTTTCTATTGTAGATTTATGCATTATTTTGTTAATGTATTGTGTTTCACC
>DWEJ01001759.1:0-12444 GCA_018245835.1 Mysoria sejanus stolli | reverse complement strand
AGGTTTCTTACGGGGTACGCAGGGATTACCAAGTGTCAAATATCTGCTCTCCGATTAGTGCGCGTGCTCTACATTAATCATTCTTTATACGTGCTCTACAGAACCATTTTAGTATTGGTATCAATCATATTACAAACTACAGTATGAAAATGGTTTCGTGGCGTTATTGTAATTCGTACAAAAAAATGGCATCCCTGTTGGTTAATTTGACGTTTCAACAATGCTCCCAATTGCCGCCCACGCTCGGTGGCCGACCCTCGGAGCGGCCATCACAAAATTGCCATTCAGTCATCGTCCATAATTATTATTAGCTTCTTAAGTGCATCGTTCTTAGATTGCCTAATTAGGGTCCTTTCGAATAGGCCGGCTGGAAAGCGGAGCCGTTTAAATCGCATTCAACCGATCTCTTGTTATAAAACATTAAAAAATATAATAAATAGTCTTTTGAATTGTAATAAATTTCTATTATATATAAATTTAATCACATATGCTCTACCGCGAGCGGGTTAATTTAAAAAGATCCTTACTCCTCATCGTCTCACGCATATTGGGCATGCCAATCTTCCAATTATTCATATATACATATGCGTGACGCTACTTTATATTGAGCCTCAACATTCGCATGTAAAAAGCGTTATTTACAAATGTAAGTTGACCAAAAAGCAGAGATACTGATTGATGGGGAAGTTAGAAGTTTCCGCGAAACAATGATAAAAGATAAAGTATAAAGAGGTACGAAAATAATAACGCCTGTATTTCCCTAAAGAGCTAGGCAGTCCCACAATTCACCTGTGTCATACGTCCCGTCAGGGTATACGTGGTGAGTCTATTACCGTACACCCGGCTTATATCCAGACTGCGAGCCGCTATTACAGAATCTAATTTGGAAAAATGCAATAGTTTTCGACACGGGATACGATCCCAGGACCTCTCGATCGGCATTATTACTTGCAACCACCACAACCAATGAGGCAGCGTTTTATTTTTAATGACAAAAAGTTTTTTGTGTGATCACAAAAATAGTATCCCTTGTATAGCGTTTCCCACGTGCACCATTGCCGATCCTCTTCGACGGTCGCGCGCCATTACCCGCCGCCGCGGCGGCCAGCGCCCACTTCCGCCTGCGTGGTAAATAAAGCGTTAATAATGTAATACTTTAACGTTATAAAATTCAATTTAACGTTACAGAACGAACGTTTTGTAATTGATATGCCACAGCGCTACCGACAAGCGATGTTGCGCGCAAGACGATGCATGCATGCATGGCATGCCAGACGGAACACTGGCGATACACAATTATTGATGTGATTTTCGACAAGATACAATACTTACATTTGAAATAATAATATGGCAATAGGCTTACCACCTATTCCATAGGGATGTAAACGTAACCGGTGAAACACGAGAGTATTCTGCATTCCTCTGCCTACCTCTTCGGAGATTACAGGCGTGAAGATACGTATTTTTTTTTGAAATAATAATGGTTATTGTATTATCACACCAAGTTTCGTAGCGGGTAGGCAGAGAGCCTGCGGTAACGTCTATACTTAAGAATCTTGTTTTTTCTACACATCGTTCGCTTAATCCACGCGCGCCTTGTCGGAGGATTCTGACGTCCCCGTAATCGTCTATACTTTCGATCTACTATTAGAAATGCGAAGGGTTTTTGTGTGTTTGTACCAATTTCACACTGAAACGACTGAACAGATTTGGATGAAATTTAGTGGGTAGATGGACTATGGTCTGAAATAAAATATAGGCTATTGTTAGTAAAAAATTCGCCAAAAGTTGGAGCTGCCTATGTTGATATGTTGGCGATGTAAGGTTAATAATGTGTGACCATATCCTTCGGCCAGCAGTTGATAACACATTTACCAAGAATCACTTCCTCAAAACGGTTCCTCACGGGGAACCAAAAACTATTTTTTTGTTGCTAATTTTACGCCCAGCGGAGCAGGCGAGAACTGGTAGAGTACAGAATCAACGTGTGTTGTTATGATGATATGATAATGAGCGTAATTTCTAGAGTAATAAAACACCAATACACTGCACATCTAGTTAACAATTCGTGTTTGAAAGCAGATATGTAAAACAGTCCATTAATATTCGCGTATATCATGACACGATCGTCTGCGATTTCACTTCGTAACGTTACGCGCGTCGTAATAATAAGGGCTCCAAATCAATTATTTGTTCGCAATCAAACGTGTGCTGTATTAGTAGCACATAGATATATAAGAAATATATATACATATCATTATATACATATATACCTATATACCTATAGTTTATCTCTCGTTGGTCGTGTTGGTTGCAAGCACGATTGCCGATCGAGGAGTCCTGGGTTCAAGTCCCGGGTTGGGCACTGTTGGATTTTTCTTATTTAGATTATATAGTAGCTCAGGGTCTACACATGTGTCCGATGCATGGCAATAGGCTCACCACCTATTCCATAGTGGGACGTAAACATAACCGGTGAAACGTGGGAATGTTCTGCATTCCTCTGCCTACCTCTTCGGGATTCCAGGCGTGAAGTTACATTTTTATTCTTTCGCAGTTAGCTTTAAATTATAATTATCTATAAATTAGAATGTTTTAATATCTGGTATAGGTATACC
Source organism: Mysoria sejanus stolli (assembly GCA_018245835.1). Taxonomy (NCBI): domain Eukaryota; kingdom Metazoa; phylum Arthropoda; class Insecta; order Lepidoptera; family Hesperiidae; genus Mysarbia; species Mysarbia sejanus. The sequence continues at coordinate 9,826 of DWEJ01001759.1, read as the reverse complement.
TTTATAACTAAAGTCAGTTTTATAACCTACGTAAGTTTAATAACTTACATATAACGAACGTAATTTTTTATACTATTTTTTTCTTTTTTACTTTAACAACATAAAAATAATGCAAATGTGCTTATTTAAGTTTTTTTACTAGACTTGAAGCTACTCCACAGTAAGCTCTTCCAGTGTTCTAGTGTTCTATCAACGGCCGTGTGATATATAACTCATTATTTAAAAAAACATTGTTTATTATGATTTATTTGATTTGTTATGTTAATCTTCTAGTGAAGACTAAATTTGGAATGAGCATATCATAGAATATCTAACTCAAGATAAATTCAAGATACGATCTGAAATAAAACTAATGCGATTTCATTAACAAAATAAAATATACCCGTTAATGAGATATAAAAGCTCTTTTAAAATTTACGATGTGTTTTAAAATAATTAGACGATCTGATTAGCCTGTATATATACATCACTTTAATGTCAAACACAAGTTTACCTTCAATTAATTAAGCCCGCAAAGTATATTTCCACATATTTGCATAAGGGAATCTTAAGAAGCGCTTAATTATGTCGCTTAACTGCGGCGCGTGATTCATCACCATTTTGTCTCGCCTTCTATAATAATATTATTAAAATTATAATAGTTAAAATTCAGGTAACTGAATGGTAATTTTAATTAAAAGCTAAGTTACGATGACGTGATCTACTTTATAAAATAAGTCGCTTATTTTACGATGATTAATATGTTGAGTTTAATCAAGCAAATATATTATATCAAAGGCTCGCACAACATAACCATGACGTTCCAACTTTGTACCTATACGTCTCACAATATGGCGCTCTAAATACCAGGCTTTTAGAACATGCAGTATCTTCAAAAATAATAAACTGTTATAACATGTGATAAAATAATCGAAATGAAGCCTTTTGTTGTTATATTTTTATGCACAACTAAGTATATATATACGTAAATAGACGTATATTTGAACATCATAATCTAAGCATAACGACGATAGCAGGCGTCCTCACGGGCCTTTGTCACGAGCGTGCTGGTATATTCTTTTCTCGAAATATGTTTCGCGTACAATTGTATAGATAGCCGTAAATCAAAATTAAGTTCGATGTATAAAGAGACAACAACGGACAGTGTAGGGTCGTGGGCGTTCATGATGCGGCATTCTTATGCTAATCCGGGCGAACCACATTCGAACGGGGTGGGCCAAATTGTTATTTATATTGTCACCTCATGCTTTTTTGTTCAAAGTTACCAAAACTCTCCGGATAAATTACAAAATGAGCGCATTACTGTGGTCAGGCGTGTATAGGTGTATCAAATGCTCGTCTGTCATAATATTCTTCGACACAGCGAGTTAGTTCATAGTCTACGTAAATATTTTACGGACAATAAGTCAAGATCTTTTCGATTATTAACATAGAAATAATATAGTAAAGGAATAAATAAAACAATTAATATTTTCTTAAAACGTACGATGTGGGCTGAAAACTGAAAGGTCATTCATTTCTGATAACGACACACAATTCGTCGCAAATGAATTACCTACATATGAACCTATTTATATCGATGTTGAACAAAACGCGTTGTAGTTATAATACCTATGTATAAGTAATACTTATTTTCTATACATAATTGTTATAAAGAAAATGATTGATGTTTAGACGATGATTCAAATTGTAGCTCTTAGGGAAATTGTACCTACTCAATTCAAGGAAGCAATTTCCTGGCAGGAAATTAGTTCAGTCCATTACGGTTTTCCTAGCGCGAAGTGGTCATGGACTTTAATTGTTGGACTTAATATTATGATGAACGATTCCTAAATGGTTCGGATGTTCTACGGTACCGCTATGTTTAAATCCTGTTTAATGGGATATAATACAACTTTTTATGTTATTAGTTTCCTTACGTTATGTGGTTGTGTGCGTGCAAATATCACTACGTTGGGAGTGTGGTAAGGCGGCGTTATGTTGAGAGGCGAAATGTTTTTCTAAACTAAAATTACTTACCAAAGTTCCCCTTACGAGGACACATTAACACATACATACTTGTCTGTATGTCCGTTGGGCCTGGAATGGCAGCAGCCGAGTATTACCTGTCCCGCAGTACAAAAAACTTTTGTACGTCGCCGCTGACCCCTAATCAATTTATGAGGCGCTAACTGGAACATGGAAAATGTATTAAAGCCCGCTGTGGGAACAGACACACGCCTCATAAGGATTTCAACGTACATAATAACTTTATAATTTTAATAAAACTTGTTAAGTGGAATCAACATTAGGCCGGTTTATGTACAAGTCACAGTTTAGGCGCAAATAGAAAGTTTATTTTAAGTATTATATTAATATTAATAAACCTTAGATCATTGAGTTATTTAATAATAATAATAATAATAAAGTTTCAACACGTTAATTTCAAATTATAATAACGATATTGAATATAATCCATGAAATAATATAAATGTTTTTTTTCAACATAGTTATAGATTCATTTAACAAAACTTTATTTAATTATCAAATGCAACGACGATATGTATTATTTCTATTAGATACATGATAAAAGAGCGTATCGTCCATTTTCTGTGAAATTTGTGTACATATTAATATTTTACGGTTCAGTCCAAGTCCACATGAAAAAAAAGCAAAAACAATTACTTAATAAAATACACCTCAATCAAAATTAATTGCTTTACGCATTAATCTCTTTATCTTTCCTCTGCTACAAAACAACGTGTCCATTCTCTGAGGTAATGGAAGCAATCATTCCAGATAAGATACTCTAATGTGAGAAAAGGTGGACGTTCGGCTCGGATCGTTAATTTAATTTGAAATAATAAAAGTTATATCCATCATTTATCACTTTCGACAAATTTATTTTTAAATGCCTACTACGACATCCTTCGTATCTTTGACTGGCCAGTGATGTCGGAGCAAAAAGACAAAAAGTTGCGTTATAAATAGACGTAGGCGTGCCGCTGTCGGCGAGGCGTCAAGCCGTCGTTAATACGAGGTGGCGAAGACGTCGCCGGCGCTGACGCCAGCGCACATAGCACGTGTATGCGGAATCAGCAGGCAGCAGGCAGCCTCTTGTACAGACATGAACACTGTTCACATTGGGGAACATCGTACGCAAATCATTCGAATTTAAACCTTCCTAAAATATAACCGAAATCGTAAATTATAAAATAAAATTGATGTAACCCTCAATTTGAAGTACCTAATTCGTTAGCAGGTCCTGTCGCGGGCGCATTCCTCCGTCGAGTAGGTTTTCGTGTTCGCTCGGTCTGTCCGTCCGTAACTCACGTGGTATCGGTGCCATCTAAATTGAGATTTTATTGACGATTACTGTTCTAGCGGCGATATCGTTGCGATCTTGGCGCCCGGCCGAACCTCAGCGCGTCGCTCGCGTCGATGCGTTATTGATGTTCCGATCTCATCTCGAAAACAAATTTTATCATACGAACATCGGTATACAGCAGTTTATATATTAAATATAATATGTAATAATTCAATTTGTTTTATTAACTGTCTTATTCTGAGCATTGTGCCTCCGGAGTATTAAGCTGCACATCAACCAAAGTACCGTCGACGAAATATAAACGACGACAACATTTTTTTATTTAATTACATTGTCATAATAATCTTTCAGATAAATATTCGTCGACATTAATCTGGGCATCAATTTCTCTATATCACCTATTGTTTACTGGAGACAATGCGAGACGTTCAAAATGTCCAGACATTGGTGGTAAATTTTTTTCTCTTATATTGTTTGCGACTTAAATTGTATGAGTATAATGGTTATTAGTAAGCCAAATTATACAAGTTCAAAGTTAAAACCAAAAGTATGCCACATTTTATAATCTGTGACACTTGCTCGTACTCATAAATTGTGTCAGAAACAAATATGTAGTCATAGTTACTCGTTATTCGTATCCATAGAATTACAAAGAAAAGTCGAATCTGAATATGTATGCATTTAATATATTTGGAGAACAAACAAAAACGACCGCATCCCTTAGGGTAATGAACCTGGGAGGGACAAATGATGATGGCCTCCGGAGGTGTCCGTGGCGAATCGTCCGCGGGGGTTGATGGTTCGTGTAATCCTAACGATTTTTTCGAAGACCACACCGCGGCAAAACAGTAATTTCACGCGCGGCGCGTTCACACGCACCTGTGCCCTTTGCCCGTGTTTATTTACTCACCGTCGTGTTTACCTGTGCTAGTTCTTTCCCTGACTGGCGCCTTTGTAGACATCTTCAACGTGCGACTCCTAAGCAAGGCTTTGTATTGTAAAAGTTGCAGTCCACCTCATGTTGAGAAAGTAGGTACTGCATTCTATTAGCTAAATTGAAGAATCAGAAAAGCTACATGAGTTTCGAAGTTTGATTTGTAAGTGCTACCCACTGAGAGCGATCTTTAACTATGAACACAAATTGTATTCCAACTTCTCCGCTTCACCCCCATTAGAAAAACCATTCCAAACACAGGTATATCTCAAGTTCCACAGACACGAACTGAACCCCGAATTTCCTAGGGATAAAAATGAATTTAGCGTTGAAATTAATCTGAATCATGAAACTGTTAGTTATCTCCATGGTAAAATAAAATGTAAAACCTAAACTTGAAGTTAAACCTAAGTTTGAAGTTCAAGTTGCAAAAACTTAGGTAGCTAAAATTTTACGAATCATGAATGGAAGGTGCACGAGTGCTTAAATATAACGTGTAAGGCGTGCCATGATAAGAAAAACAAAGCCAAGTCACGGAAGTTCATTAGATCGCGGATAGATAAGTATAAATACAATGAGATGTCCATACATTGTTGTGTCGGTCCATGAACTTTCGCGAATGTGATGTGGAGGTGTCGATCGTAAAGATTCCAAAACGGGCCCCCTCATGATGATGGCGGCGGGTGACATCACCCCGCTAACGGCAGTAGGTGAACGTTGCGAATAGGACCGTTGCGCTCCGCCTCGCCCGAGAACAAGTGGCATTTAAATAAGAAATTTCAATCGAAAAAGGACAATAAAACAATTGGACAACTTCTCAGCGAACCGTCCACGGAATGCCGCTCTCTATATTTAGCGGGCTCGTTTGCAGTGTGTCGAAATGAATAATATTATATGAGAAAACAGAAGTTGAGCGGCGCGTATAAATTAGCAGATAATCGACCGACATCAGCCGATGCCCACGCGCACGCGACTCGCCCGCGCCGACGTCGCTTGTTCTCCGATAGCTGATTTACTGCGCCGCGTCTGTTCTCGCGTCGAGCACATGTCTACGAAACCTATTTGCTATTAGCCCGTACTCAAAACCGATACAAACAAACGTAAGCTGTCATTGTCGAGCATCAGAGCGGCGCTCGGGCCGGTGCGGTGCCATTTTCTTATGGTTATTTACAATTCTGTATCTTGTACGTTGTCGGCGGCGACCGCGTCCGGAATTGCCCGTGAAATCGTTTACGGGCCCGATGAAGAGATAAGACAAGGGCGATGCCAGACGCGTCCAGGGCTAAATATTTACAGTGAGACTGTAAGGAAACATAAATAGTGTACGTCCGACAGCATTCGTTACTGCCGTTAATTGGATTCGTCATACCGCCTCGGGCGCTATTCGGCGCCGACAACGACATCACAAGACAAGCTTACGAATCTTTCAAAGCACTTGTTAACTCTCGTTATCATTTAATAAAGCGTACATACCGTCATGGCCCTGAGTTTATTATTGTTTTTACAAAATGCATTCTCAGCGGAGAGTCGATTCCAAAAGAAGATCCATGATGATGTTATTTATCTCTATTTACATAAAGATAAAAACGCCAATGTATTAATTATACATAAAGTAATAAATGCGCGAAGAAAAAGCAAAATAAATAAACTAAATAACACACAATGTAATATAACAAAGAATGCATATAATATGTCCCTAGGCAAAATTGCTCCGAAGCGCACATTACCATACGTACTTACTGTAATGTAGGGTAAACGCCCCTAATGCCAATGCTAATATGTGTTTGACGTCCAGATAATAACACGTGTTGTATCTCTGTAGCGATAATTAACCCGACGTTCTCAGGGAGCCGCCAATTAAAGCGGGCATTGGGCCCGAACCTCGACCTGTAACTGTAAGAAAGTGCAGCGGTGCTAGTTGCATACATTAAGCAACAGAAAACAGCCGATAAGTACTATATTGATCTAATATAATATACATTAATAAGAGGATTGTCGACTTTTGCTTCGTATTATTGTGTAAGAAAGATAACATGTTCAAGGTATTGAAATTCTATGTAAGTCCAAAATTTCTCGCGCGCGCCTTGTAAATAACAATAGTTACCTTGTTTTATTGTTTCGAGAATGACACTTCCAAGTTGTCACGCGTTTTTTCAACACAATCAGAGCTTAAAGTAACATAAAATATGTACGTATATTGAACCTGTATGTATGTACGTATGTTCTGTTTGCAAAAGTCACGTATGTAAGCGGGAATTAAAAGACACACGGAAATCAAGAGACGGCACAATAAATCCGACAGTTTCCACCCAAAAGCGAGCGTCAAAGCTATTGTTTTTGAACATACGTGTTGTAATCGTATAATTTTACGGTGAGCGAGCAGACGCAATTAGTCACCAGGACGCGACGTGAGAGCAGTGTGAGAGGCGATAAGGATCGCGAGCCGCGTTGCCGCCTCCGATCGCTGGGAGTTGGTCACACATCAAGTACTTTACCCGGTTCCCATGTGAGTTTTAGCCGCTCGTTGGCAACCACTGATTATAGTACCTTAGTAATGTTACACAGACGTAAATTTTAATACCCCTGTTAATATATGCATATAATAATATTTATGTTATGAATCGACCGTGTTTTCTTCTACTTTTAATGTTTTATTAGAAAATTACCCGCTGTCGTATAGGATACTTAAAGTTTATTAGCTTTCATGAATTAAACATATTTTTATGTTGTTATTCTCCTTTATTAAATGAGTGGCTACAACGTGGCTATTTTGCTATGCGATGTATAATGTTGATTGACTCTTAAGATATAAAAATTCTCGATTAAACATTAACATCACGCATGTTTTACCCCAAAAGGGGAGGTAGAGCAATGAAATATCTTCAGCCACTAAGTATGTTGTATATCCCTTTGAAGGGACCTTGAGCCTATAACCATACACCGGTTACACATGCAGATGAACTAAACACTGATTATTTTACATTAGAACAACTCCATAATAATACTTTGACCAAGAATTGAAAGTAGGATCTCTTAAGCAGTCGCACTTTTAACCAGTAGACTCGATAGCACGTTTATAAATGACAAGTCATACACATGATGTCATAAGGTTCATCAATTTGTCGAAAATTGGCTCAACAACGCATGCAAACATTATAAAATTGACGAGTAGAAGTGACGTATGTACTCGTGTATGTCTGACTAGGATTACCATAAAATGCAAGTCGCAGTTACTTTATTTATTCAAAATTTAACAGTTATCTACCAATATCTATTATCTAAATCTATCTCTCTTCTAATACGTATAATGTATGTACGTTCTTTATGCTTTCGTAATTTTCTATTTCTAAACTAGTTTACGATTTTTTCCTTTCTTTAATAATTAAGTGAGCATAGTTGAGATAATGCTGATCGTGTTTTCAACTGCTGTATACATGTATTCCTTTAAGAGGGTCGTATGCGAGTCATAGTGACTCAAAGAAATACAGCTGACCATTGGTTATTTACTTACATTTCTATGGGGGAGCTACATTGAATTTTTGACTATCATTGCAGTGGTAATTCACGTTAGTATTTGCCCACCGTCCTTTATTTATGTTTTTACATACATTTCTTCAGCTTCGTAATCATTTCTTTAACAAAACTTAAATGGTGTGAGTGAAGTTAACATAAGGAATAAAATATTATTGGACCTAATTAAATAGATAACATCTACCGTGGATGAACACATAAAAAATATGATCTAACACATAAATATTAGCTGTATCTGTTTTACAAAAGACGCTCCACCTACTCTTTTAATATTTTATTAACGTAACTTCACGTCTGTAATCCCCGAAGTGGTAGGCAGAGGAATACAGAACACTCCCACGTTTCACTGATTACGTTTACGTTCCACTATAGTGGTAAGCTTATTGCCATACACTGGGCACATATCCAGACTCCGAGCCACAACTAGACAATCTAAATTAGAAAAACTTAGGAGTGTCCGTGCCGGAATCGAACTCGAGACCTCCCGATCGGCAGGCGCACTTGCAACCGACATGACCAACGAGGCAGTCAGTCAGTCAGTCAGTCAGTCAGTTAATAAATGAATAAAATTACAATCAAGTTGCATAAAGTCAGAGTTCATACATAAATACATATGTACGTATCTTTGAGTCCCGCTCAAAACCTAACGTTTGGCTTGCCTATGTTTGACTAGCGCATTAGCAACGTCTGCGCAGTACCAGCTTCTTTCCCACGCCCACGCCATCGCCTCCATCGCCTTTCTTATTCCACACTATTCACTATTGTTCCCAATCGAAACGCATCAGAATATCCTATTGACTATGATTTCTGAATAACATTTTTAAATGATTGAATTTCAATGTTGTTTTCATTTACATTTCAGCATTTTTTAATCGTAGCAGCGATTCGTGTACAATTTATGTGATACAGTCGTATGTAGACTGTCCATTCTATTGTTTAATTACTGTTAATTAATGTTATTTATTTTAAAATGTGGTAATTACCACATATGGCTCTTTGGAAACTGTCGTTACTGCGCAAACACGATGCGAGCCCGGCCTGTAATGTATTCAAATGCATTAGCACAGTTGCAAGCGTGTCACATTGCTTCATGCTTTACGAGAACGGAACTACGCTTCGCGTTTACGCCACACAAGACGTCCAATTCCTAATCCGATAGTACCGAGAAAACGTCATAAATATCCCCAAAGCCACACCGGACATAATATTCAATTGTGGCCACCACTAATGTAATGTTTACCATACATTAATCGCGCTACGGAAATAGATGTCTTTGTGCTATACAGATGCTAAGGAAACAATGTCGTTTTATAAAGGATTTTTAGTATTTTTTGGCACGAGAGGAGCCGACCGCCGCAGATAATCCGATAATACATTTGGGTGCCCAGTTTATCCCTTCTGCCTTTTAATACAATTTATGAGAAATAACTTATTCATTCACACTATAGCACCCACATATACATGTATGTACTATAAAACCTTTATACCTACATGCCGAATTGAATTGAAAAGCATCCACTTACATAAGTGGTGTTCTGTGTCCGTTGTTTTAAAAATATAGACAAATTAACGGAACAGATCTATGACATTTAAATTTTTTCTAATCCCTGAAGTAAATTATAAATAAAGTTGGAAAGCATCGTCGAAACCAGATAAATAAATAAATTTTATGGATCTAAATTATAATCAATTTATAGACATTTTTGTAATTAATTAAGCGGGCATGTAGCGGTTCACATGCCTGTTCAGGCGTTTTCTGAGCCTAATGATGTACCTATGTGTGTGATGATAAAGTGACATCCGGTGCGGGTGCGGTGCGGGTGCGCTGCGGGTGCGGTGCGGGTGCGGTGTGGGTAGATGTAGACAATAGGTCGCGGTGGGCGGGGTAGCCAAAACGCAAGCCTACGCGTACCAACCGCTCTCGCCGACATCGCCCTGCTGCCGTGACACCGCTAGGGTTGCCATGCAAGAAAAAAAACCAATCTTCTTGGTTGCCATTAATGCCATGATCGTGTTATGTAAATCGGAATAATTATTTGAATTCCTGTTAACAG
>DWEJ01001758.1:0-12447 GCA_018245835.1 Mysoria sejanus stolli | reverse complement strand
TGCGGCTGCTATTGCTACAGCCAGTAACACGTAGGTGATGGTGTATAGATGAATCATGGCTCGACAGTTCATCAACTTAAGCTTTACTTGATTTCATTGCTCCATATGCTCCATATGCTATCCTTTGCTCCATAAATCCTAACTTAACTGAGCCCTCTAAGGCCTAGCCCATAAAGTCTATCTCATAGTCTTCTGCATGCACCGTCTGTTGTTTGATCCGGGCTCTCAACATGTTAAACATGTTCAAGTTTGTAGAGCGACATAACGCTACAAAATCCTGTCATCCTATCGTACGCACACCGTGTCCCACGAGCATACAAAGCTTGCAAGATGCAATAAAACATTTGCAAACTATGTCTTGTTATAAACAATATTTAGCTTTTCCAACTTATTACCCAAGAAATTCTCTTGCCAGTCGGTCCAGATTTTAATAACAGAAATACCTTATTTGATTAATCACATTTTTGTTACGATTGTCAATTATATTTTTCTAATGAAATATAATTAACAAGCGTGCGTGTGTGAAGAATGTGATCGATGTAGATGAAGCACGTGTGGTCTGTGAGGATGTTTGTCCGGCAGTGTTCTCTGTCTGTTCCATAAGGGACCTGGTGTGGGTTCAACCCGTTATGTTTCTGAAAATAATGGACTCTTTTCATTTTTATTTCACCAATTTTATTAGACAGATGCTAATATATATATATATAAAATTATAGCAGCACTTTTAAATAACGTCACAAATAATTCTCAGAAATTCACGCGCAAGCATTCGAGGCGTATTTGTGAATAATTGATTGTATCCATTTATGTAGCGCTGAGTACCTGGAGTTCCAAGGATTACCTGTAAGCCCATACAGCACTAAAGCTTATTCTGAAACTACAAAGTAAATTCCGAAACGTTTTTGTAATGGACAAGTTCACATATTTATGAAGACCCTAACGAAAGTGGATTCGATTACCTATGTCGTTTCGTTATATTACTGTACTATACTAAATACTATTGTATGAATATAACAGAGTTCCAAGCAGACGTAAGTTTATTAAAAATTTGAAGTTAAGTTTTATACACATTCTATATATAAAAAAAACTTTAAAGGTATTTTAATGTTTTGACCTCGATAGGCAATCGCATTTTAATTAGATATAAATAGAAATATATTTAACATTTTAATACCACCGAATTATTAGTGGCATAAGCACTCGCAGTATCATCGTAGGAGACAAAGACATTAAATCAGTACATTACACAGTAGATTTTGTTACCGGAACGCCAATAGCGCATTCGGGGCGAAGCTCAAATAAAAAAATTGAATTTTAACATCGAACCCGCGAACGCAATATTTATTTATATTGCTTAATAAGACCACACTGAGCACCTGTGAGGGTGCCACTTCGTCATTGCCTCAAGGTTAACCAGTTAATCAACACGCTGCTAAATGTAAAATGGTGTAAATTTTTTTCCTCAGCGCACTTGACGAGATACTAGTCGCGGGCGTTCGATGATACGCCCGATAATATAATCGCATTGTGCATTGTTATAGATCCAAGCGACGTGTTCAGGGAAACGCCTGAAACAATCAAGGCGGAACAAAACCTGACCAGTTTGACTTACGTAAGTATATTTGCTTACCGCTCTTCAATGATATTACCATTGTACATTACTCCTTATGCACAAGTAATTTAAACTTATGATGGCTATGCTATATAATTTTTTTCCGACTCTTTCATCGTTCCACTGTATCCTTTTATAACTGAGAGGGTCAGGGCCATAGTACGCCACGCTGGCGTTCGCTGGCTTTGAACGCCTTGAAGAACATTTTTATTGTGTTTAACACGAACAGATCGAACACTGTATTAAGTACCTTTTTTTTTCCAGGACAACCACAATTTCTACAACAGCACGTTCATCGGTAATGTGACATACTTTAATGAGCACTGGGCGAACATAACCAAGCCGACGTCGGTCATTCACGATGTACTGAGTGATTCGCATCGACGAGCCACCGTGAGTAATATTTGACTTTACAACAACGATACATTGCTTTAACCGATAAACTGCACTTATGTAAATAAAGTTTTATTAAAGACACTGACTGTTGACACACTTGTGTCACAGAGCTTATCTCATTGTACAGAAGTTAACGTCAGCGTAATAAGAATGAGCTGCCTCGTTGGTCGAATGGTTTGAAGGGCAACTGCTGCCGGCAGGCCTGGGCTCGATATTATGCATACTTTCATTATTAACTGGAAAACTAAAGACGTCACATGATAATAAGATGCAAGATTATTTAGAAGAGCCATAATGAATACGCGGGCAGCGAGCGTGCCCTTTGGCCAATTGATGATTTGTCTGAAGCTGCACAAATAAACCCTCCTTAAGAAATGAGTCATGATAATGCTTGTATGTTGGATTTAAAATGATAGTTTATGATCAAGTAATTTTAAAATAATAGATTGCCTGGTAGGGTTTCAAAATAACTGGTGAACTTTTTTTTAGTGATTACTATGATAAATGGAGTCAAAAAACCAGTTTATCTGTTGTGTACCTCCGGATTGATCAAAACGAATCTTAAGTTCCAAAATTTCGATTCAAAATAAGATGCCTAAAACAGTGTCCTATTTAGAAAATCTCAAGAAACACTACTTCACATACATAATGGTAACATATAATAAAATTCCTTTTTTTTAACTATGTTATACTACACCTAAAATTGGTTTTAAAGTATCTTCCCAGGGATTTTCAAAAAATAATACATTATATTTTTATGTAGCCTACATATAATGTATTATTTTCATTAACCATCTCTTATCAAATGTATTATTTTGTTTAAAACTTAATCATCGCTAGTCTTTAACCTCGCTGAGTTACACTGAAAAATTGCGTGGCATCTGCATATTTTAATATTATTTTAACCGTTTACATATAAATTCTTGTTATACCTACATTTGTTGAGTGCATTTGCCACTTAGCAGTACATGTCATCACAAAAATAATTGCGATGTCGACTCGAGAACATAAAGTTCAAATACGTTCGTTTTGTTACTTCATTTTGCCTTATCGATTGGGAAGACTAACAACTTTACACAATAACGCGTTAAAACCGGAAGTGGTCACAAATCCGTGTCAGTCAATACAACATAGTAATTATTATTAGGATAAAATCTTATTAAATAATTGAAGAAATTCACAATTGGACAACCCAGGCCGGTTATAATAATATATATATATAAGTTACGTCTGTTATAATCCAAATGTAAAAACTGTAGATCTATCAAAATGTATCGCCACGAAATACAAAAACTTAAGCCGGTTTTACATACCTAATAGGTGTTTTTTTTGTTAAGCAAAGTTATTCACGCCACATATTTCCTCCTAAGACGAGTACCTATCGGTAAAACATAATTACTTCGGGTTGGTAACAGTAGAATCACCACCGTTCTCACTGTGGATTGCACAAGGAAATTTCAATTTATTACGATCACTGTAATATTTTTTGACAAAAAATTTTTATCATTTGGACTGTGTCCAAAATTTCACATACCTACATATATTTTTCTCTCAAACGAAATTAAATTCATCGATCGAGCGTTCAAATTTGTATATGCAGTTGCAAAAGGTTGCCGCTACCTATAAAACGTAACTAGAAAATGTTTTTTACCGTTGTTGAATGAAAACTTTAAAAGTGTACATTATTATTTAAAAAAAAATTTTTTTTTTATTTTAATAGTGCATAAAAGACATCTGACATGACTTTGTTCCCCAGTTCTTTTGTCTATTAAAAATGTTACATTATCGATCTAAGAATAATCAGCACCCGATTATAATCAGATGTATTATAATCATTATGACGATACAAAAACCAGTTTCCGACGACCCGGCACCTCGGAACCGGTTTCTTATCGATAAGCGTCATACCGCCAGACTTTATAGTTTTATCCAACACTTATCTATCAAGTTGCATTGAAATTACGAGGTGAAATTTGCATTCGGTTAACAAACTTGGCACAGATCATCGAGTTGAAGTTCGACTTCCCGTTCTACGGCCACAACGTGCGCAACATCACGGTGGCGACCGGCGGGTTCATCTACACGGGCGACCACGTGCACAACTGGCTGGCCGCCACGCAGTACATCGCGCCGCTCATGGGCAACTTCGACACCACCATCACCAACGACAGCGTCGTCAAGTTCTACGAAGACGGTATGCGACCATATCATCTTTATACGTGTGTTCTAGGTCCTGATTGAATATATGTGTATCTGTGTGTGTATGCCATGTGATGCACGCTACCGGTCGCTCCCACGGGAGGAAGCTACAAGTGTACGATTTCCTTCGATGTCATGCTACCTACTGTAAAGGGATAGTGCGTATTGTGTGGGAGCTATTTGCGCTCCCACATTACTCACCTGTCGTTATTAGATATCCTTTCATTGTGTCCACTCTATGAAAAAGAACCCCATGATAAAAGCTGCATAACTCTCTCTCTCTGCTCATGCTCTTATACGAACATATATACAAAAAAAATCTTATCAGTATAATATTTAATGTATACAGACATATTTGTCTAAAAGGTTGTATTTACGTAATCTGTACGTTTTTTTTTTAAATCTATTAGTTCTTATATTTACAATTTACTTGTATGCATGGTACACTCAAATACGTATTTGACAATCGTTACGTCATAATTAACTCATCGTACGAGTGTCGTGTAATCATATTGAAGACGCATCGTCTTTTTCACTGACTCGTCAATTATGTGTACTAAGTGCGTTCGTGTATTATTCTTTTAATTAATGTTTGCGATGCGTATGCCTGCGGTGGCTTGAACGCAGATATAACTTCAATGTGGTTATGTAACAATATAAAGATGCGGTGCAGTTCATTAATTTCTATTGAACACCACCACAAGGCCGGTCAGTGCCCACACCAGGCAATCATCTCAATTTACGCTTCGTTTTTGCTAAGAGCCGGTACGACGAATGTCGGTCAGCGACGGACAAATTGGTATTATTTAGCAATTCAGATACAAAGAAACCTCGGGTGCAACGAGCGGCATCCGTGCTAGTTTAGCGAGTACCCGCTACATAACACGCAGCCGGGGGATCCTTTGTAGACTGCAGCATCTAGAGTATATTACTAGATCGATCTACTTAATTATATTACACCTATTCCATAGTGTGACGTAAATGTAGCTGATGAAACGCGGGAGTGTACTATACTGCTCTATCTACGTCATCAAGGATTACAGGCGTGATGTTATCCACTTTTTTCGTGCCTGTATGAATTGTGTGACTCTAATGTTGCATCTTAATATGCCAATGTCAGTAGTAGCAACACATTTAAAGGCCTAGCTTGCCTCTATTCGTCTGTCACCAATATTCCATCTGTCCACATAGGGAACATTTAGTAGACTATTGTAGATATTTTACATGGATAAAGTTTTCAAAGTTTTAACGCCAGTACCTTACTCCTAGAAGATATCAGTGTTCAACCGTAGATAAAATGTACTGTCGACGTTGTTATTCGTCAATTGCTGTTGTCAGCGCCAATGTAGAGACAGTAACAGTTTGTTGTCTGTTACTTGTGTCTAGAAAGCGATACCGCTAGCCGCTACCTATTGACGCTCGACGTTAAAAGTTACAAGAAATACTCGAAACTAAAAGCTGCATTCAATATGACTAAGAAAATAATTTTATTTTTAATAATAATATGTAAATATGAACACGATCTTTTTAGGATTAATGAAAAGCCATTGACTTCGTGTCATTGAAAAGGTCAGTCATAAAAATATGTATTCAGAGAAACTGCCAAGTGTTAATTAACACTTGGGTGTAACTGGAGATGTTCGGGAAGCGCACTTCAGCGTTCTAAGGAGTAAATAGCATACATTACACGGGCTAATTAATCTTAAGTTATCGTATTATTCTTATCATTGTTTATAATGTAATAACAATATTTTTGATCAAACAATCATACGATTTTGATGAATAACTGGCTCCGGAAATATGTAAGGCAAAAATCATATACAACAGTGCCAAATGTTGGCAAAAAATTGTGTCGCCGATGCAATTCGATTCTGGAACTTTCGAGAAGAAATTTTGAAATAATGCTTTGTGGATTAGTGAACGCCTTGACAACTGGGACACGCCTATGCCGACACGAATTATGCTTAGTCATTGCAAACATTGTTTGCTATGTAGTGCGACATCAAATGGAGTTGAAAACTGATAGAATGAAGAAAAGGTCGTAATATCCTACATATGAAAACAATATATTCACTCTTTTCTACAATTATTATAGATTTCATATCATCTCTGTCCACCGGTGGTTTTATCCACAAATCGGTGGACAAGGATTGGGTATGAGATGAAGACTAATTTATTGATTTAAGATGGCAAATATTAATAATGGCATGTGTGTGTGTGTGTGTGTGTGTCAGCTGAGAAGTTCACGGTGCTGTGGGAGGACGTGACGCTGCAGGAGGACCTGAACAAGACGTTCACGTTCGCGGCGACGCTGTACAAGAACGGCGACATCATATTCGCGTACAAGAAGATCCCCGTGCCCGTGCAGTCCATCAACGACACGGAACACCCGGTGAAGGTCGGCATCAGCGATGCCTACCTCAACGACAAGATTCTGTTCTGTAAGTATATAAGTATTAATGTAGTCGATTTTCTGGTATTGGTTTTAACTTTGTTCATGACCTTTAAGTGTAAAGGTGTTAATTGTAAATATGGTGTTACAATAGTAATGTTATTATTATTGTAATATCCATCACTCTAATGGGATTAGACAAATACGATACTTTTCCGTAAGCCTTCCCGTCAAACGCTAACTTCAAAATGTATGGAAATGACATAGTTGCGGAAATAAAACGGTTCATCACATTAGTTCTCTTATATCATTTCCATATATTTTGAAGTTAGCATTTCTTTTAAAGCTTACGGGAAAGTATTTCGTCTAACACAGGTCATTTATGGGGTAACGAGAGCACCGAGTGCCAAATATCTGTACACCTGCAGACTTGGCGTGCTTCACAACTCATTCTCTTTACACATGAAATACTATCATCCTCTCTATTATTACTTCTCAGACGTTAGGCGCAAAACTATCTACGAGTACCACCGAGTGTCGTTCAAGAACTACGAGATATCAAACAATACGATCCTGAAGCTGACCGCGCTGCCTACCTGCCTGCAGTACAATACCTGCGACTCGTGCGCCAATCACGACACTGGATTTAATGTGAGCACAAAGATACATTCATTCGGTCTGCTAATATAGCGAAAGTGATTCTAAATAGTTTCCTTATAAATAAAAAGGTAATCATAGTAAGTATGTAATTGTAATCACAGTTAATTCACAGATGAAACTCAGATCGGGTGTCATGTGACGATTGATTTTTTTTAGTGTATGTGGTGTCCGAACCTGAACAAGTGTTCCAGTGGTACTGACAGGAATAAGCAAGACTGGATCCTCAGAGGTAAACGAATATATAACTTTCAATTAATTACAGAGGAACACAGTCACACACGCATACAGTGAATATTTTAACTTTCCTTAAATAGTCAAGAACGATGCACAATGATGCCATGATGTGATACACTAAGATTACTCGCGTATAGTTTGCATATATTACATTAGACTCATCCTCTGTTCCGTTGCACGTATGTATATCTGATGAAACGTGGGAGTGTACTACTCACCTCTGCCCACTTCGGAGAAATACAGGCGTTCTTATAATATGAGTAGTTGCTGAATTTGCAAGTCTTAGATAATAGTCCTATACAACGATGGTACGAAAACAAGTCACGGCAGTTTATGACAACAATGTATGCGTTGTGTAATCTTTGCATAAAGTAGTCTTGTTTGCGTCTCCACACTAAAGTCACGAGGCGTGAAATGTACATTGTCACAATTATGTATAACTGAACCGAGAAAGGATTGTATGTATAATGCATTCCATCTCACTCTTTCTCAGTATAAATCATACAGGTGCATATTTTGAATTTATTGAAGTAACTAGAACGTTTTCCTATTTATATAAATCATTTATAAACTTTCTTTATTCAGAATAATTTCTTCCTTACGATATGATAACGATTTAATTATTCTTAAATCTACACGCAATCAACATTGTTTTCTACACTGCTTTTTGTTTTGTTTTTATATTTATATAAATACACATATGGTCATTGTCTCGTAGCTCGTCTTTTGTTTTGATAGACCTGGAC
Organism: Mysoria sejanus stolli; assembly: GCA_018245835.1. Taxonomy (NCBI): domain Eukaryota; kingdom Metazoa; phylum Arthropoda; class Insecta; order Lepidoptera; family Hesperiidae; genus Mysarbia; species Mysarbia sejanus. Next base: position 4,208 of record DWEJ01001758.1, on the reverse strand, counting down.
TGTATCTATTTGCACAGCGCCATATGGGTAGGGGAGTACAGATAGTCTACGACTAAACTAATATCTTTATGCACACCAAATATAAAAACTAAAAAAAACTTAATTTCCAACTTTATCCAATCAAATATCCCTATGTAGGAGACCATTGAAGAGCATAAAAAGCATTGTGCGACTTTTAATCGACAAGTGTCAGGCCCCTAATATTTTTCATTTTGGAGTGAAGTAAATTTTCTCAGGGTGGTGTATTTATTATATGTATACGTGGTACTTGCTGTGGCAGCGTGCGACAAGGAGCACGTGTCGGAGGCCGCCTCGTGCCCGGCGCCCAACGCGGTGGACGTGCACACGGACACCAGCAACACCGCCTACAGCACCGACACGCACGGCAACAACTACCACGACGCCGTCGTCACCACCAGTGAGCTACATCGATATATTTTTCTATTTCACGTCAATCATCTATTGTAGCCACGTTGGAACTGTCCATGACGTTTTCTAAAGAGTGTACATTATTCAAACCCACACATGTGCAGCCTGATTGACTGCATATTGTAACCATTCTGAGGGTTCATTAGCACGGTTATATCGACCTGATGTTGCGGATAGTATAGTTGCATTTATTTCTTGTATGAGTACAGTTCTGTTAATAGTGTTTCGCTACTATTAATAATGTGAAGAAGATTCAACAATACTTTCAATGTGTATTATTTCTTATTTCATTAATTTTGGTTTTTTTAAACAGTAATTGTGTATTTGAACTTAACACGATAGGTAACATAGACTTCAAAATATTTTCACCTAGTGTAGTTTTTAAATCTACCTTTTAAGTCCCTTAAGGGACATGGTGGGACGCTATTATATAAATAATATCGTGAGACATCTTCACACATATATATCCCAAAACATCCAGACAGCTTGTGTCATAGTAACTAGATGACTGATCATTAACATACAAATATGTAAATTTATATGAATATTTTTCTTTTACACTCTGATACAGCTCATCATATAAACATTTATTTTGGGTTGAAATCGAATCGCACACATAGCTTCACTACCCTCTGCATCAGCGGGCCAGTCAAAAAAAAATTGGTGTACTTATTGTTCCGTCAGTGAACACGGAAGAAGTGCAGAAGACGAAACTGAACGTGGCAGGCGGCGCGGGGGCGGCGACGGACGAGCAGGCGGCGCACTCGCCGCTGGGCGGCGTGGTGGCCGCACTGCTCACCGTCACGCTCGTGTGCTGCATCGGCGCCTGGCTCTTGTACGCCTTCAAGAACCCGCACACGCGCTCCGGTCAAATTCTCATTAAGGTACAGGAGAACTGACTCTGACTGAACTGAAACAGGCTGATAATGATGTCTAATTTTACTAAATGTGATTCTACTTACTGCACGTGCTTTTGTTCAACAGTACCGGCCGTCGCAGTGGAGCTGGCGGCGCGGCGAGGCGCGCTACACGGCGGCGACCATACACATGTAAGGGGTGTGTTAGGCGACGACGTGCGTGCCGCTCGCTGAACACGACGCAGATTGCTTCCGATCTAATCTCGATCGTTCGCTAACATTGATCATTACATTGTCCAATTCCTTATTTTCTTCCTACGCATATACCCCATATCACCCTCTTCATTGCGGTATTTCCCCGCTACGTGCATGTAAGACGCGTATATCGAATTTTTATCGGTGCCCAGTAAAAAATATCGTTCCCAATTCTATGAAAACGTCTTGGTTGAGCTGAGTTTTGTTCTTTAAGACCACATAAATAGTACTTTGTAATCAGCAAGACTAAAAACAGACTTCTCATCTCATTTACATTTACAACACATTTGTCCTTATACACCAATTATACTTTATCTGGTATTTTACTTTGTACTTTATCTTGTGCTTTTTTTGTACTCTATCGTGTACTTTTGGTACTCTATCGTGTACTTTGTGTATCTTGCACTTTACTTATACTCTTCTTGTACTTTACCTTGTACAAATATTTGAAAGCCTTAACATGGTATTTTAAGTGACGAAGAAGTTCCAAAATGGCTGCCATCAGTCATGGCCTAGAAGTGCAATACTGTTACACTTTCATCTGTTATACATGGAATTTATCAATAACATCATTCACAAATGCAAAGACGACTATGTACCAAGTATCTACAAAGGGTTTTGAATTTTACAGAACTTTGCATTGACCTCAACACTTCCACTAAAAACTACAGCATATCTTTTTTAAAAATATACATATACAGCAGAGCTTTTACAAAAAACGAATTCTATCATATTATATAAGATAATAATGAACATTATAACGATATTACGATGATATTATGTTTAACTGTTATTGGACTGAATTACTGTGCAACAATTTACCTAGATATATAAATATTTATTGAACTGACATAAACTCAGCTAATTATTATGGCATCTATGTTTATTTTGAAATTATTTTTTATATTATAACTATTTTTGAAGAAATGTTTACTTCTCATAAGCTTCTACTTTATGTAAAGATAAATATTTCAACAACAAAACATTTTGCAGCTTATCGTTGTTGTGTGGTGACATCTTGGTTTTTTTAGTGACGTGATTGATACACAATTGATGAATTTAGCGATTCGTTACTATAATATTTAACACGTCTCTTTGTAACACGTTATACACTGCTTAGATGATTTTATATTTTTAAAACTTCCATACATATTACAATCGCATATAAAATCTTAAGTTATGGTTGTACTAAAATATCATGTATATGTTTATTGCCATTGTGAAAAACTTTAAAAATGTTTATGACATATTTTTGTATCCATATAAATATTTAGAATAGAAACATAAATGTTATCAATTTATATAAAATTTCATACAAAACGCGCTTCGCATGTACGTATACTATCGTAGCTCCCAATGTTTGTTTTAATGAATAAGTTTACTTATATATTAACTAACGACTCTTAGTTTTGATCCTCCTTTCACACCCAAGGAGATCTATTTGTTGTGAATTTATCTAAATATAAAATAATATACATAACCTGTACCTAGAAAACCTCCACTGTTTAGTTGCTAAACATCTATTGTAATCGATTTTTAGTATTATTCAGTACTCAGTTGGTATAATTTATAAAAATCCTATAACATGTACAGTAATTAATAGGCTCAAATCGGTTATGGTTTTTATTAATGCAATCTGCGATCAGTTTAGCATTTTACTAGAGCATTTTTCCGGATACCATGTATGTGCCTTTAGGTTCCGTAAGACCTGTTAGTAACTCCGTCCTTACAAAATGTACATACAAATAGTTATTGATACAAATTTCAGTGATTCCGTTAATAGAAGTTTGCAATGACCAACACTGTGTTAATAATTCAGTAAAATATTTCTACAATTTTTAAATATAAATTAAAATGAAGACATGTTGCCGAATTTTCTTTAAAATTTGTAATTGCACTATGACATCATCCGGTTGAATAAATGAAATTTTGAAATTGAAATTACTATAGACTGTTTAAAAATTAAATCATCATGTTCTATAAGGGCGTTAAACGCCCATAAAGTTATTAATGTAAAAATGTAACATGACCTTTTCTAAATTGTTTTGATATGGTGTTATGTTTGTCTTACGGAACTCTAATATAATATTTCTATTTGAGTGCACTAAGTGCACGTATAACCAAATTGTACTAATTTCTAATGAACGATGTCACTCGACATAGTTTAGTTTTAATATAGTACGGATATTATAGTGATATTATGTGTAAAAAATTTATTATTTTCGTATTATCCTTAACCTTTGGCTTGACCATCCTTACTCAGCATCAGGTAAATGAAATAAATGGATTAGTACACCAAAGATCTTGGAAAATTATACATCCATGGTTTTTTAATTATATTGCGCTTTTTGATAAATATCCAACTATAATTGGGAAATATTTTTTGTTTTTTATGACCGACTATGATTATTAAGTATTTAACAGAAATTTTATATTTGTAAGAAATCATTTTTTGACTTCTCTAGAATAGAAGTGCCGTTGATGATATATTAGAAGTGTTTTATTTCATTATCCCCTTTTTATTGTAAATTATTCAATTCAAAAAGTATTCTTTTTAGGAGTTGTTCGTCATCTTGCCCGATAAAAACTCCCCCATCGGGCGACTTGGCACCTTTCGAATTTACCTATTATTTCTGTCATCAACTCGCCCGACCATAAAAATGTGAC
>DWEJ01001757.1:0-12449 GCA_018245835.1 Mysoria sejanus stolli | reverse complement strand
GACTACAGGAATCGTTCCATGACCGAATGAGGCTTCCTCATTCAACCAAGCAAGAGTAGACAAGTCTTTGTACATTTGTATCTTGAAACAATGTTACTGATGTAAGATTTTAATTAATACGGTCGCTTTGGTCACTTTTACTTTTACTTTACTTACGGAAACCGTTGACTCTTAATCGAGTTCCGATAAGGTTTTTAATAGGTTTAATTTATCATGCCATGTCAAACAGGAGCACTATTGACTTTTTGGTAGTTAGAGTAGCTGATCTTGTATCAGTCATCTAGCGTCTTTAAGCACCAACTCCAAGCTTGATGAAGCGTTATGATGATCAACGGTATTAAAGCCGGCCAGTCACATTGAACAATTAAAATCGGCACTTTCCACTGAAGCACTGAAAACAAGATTGTGAAGTGTGCGGCAGACGTAAGTATAGGTCGGTTGATAAGAGGGTCAATGGCCCAGCTATCGGTCATGCACGGCGCGACCCGTTGTGGCGAATGACGTACATACAAACACGACGGTGCATGTATGTTGAATTTTAATTTTAGCACCGTGAAGTTAATGTTCTCGGGAAACGCGATGACAACATTGCAACATCGGCGACTCACGAGTAAACAGCCGTTGGGCTAACGCACGACAGAGGAAATTGTACGCGTAATCCGTAAATATCAGAAATGTCTACATTTATTCATTCATGCCAGTGAATAAACTTCGAAAGTAAACCGTGAAATAAATTGTAGAAGTGTCTTAAGAAATAACGCGAATGAGTAAGTGTATTAAAATAACATAATCAGATCAGTTACGTAAAATCTGATATAAGAATATAACTCAATATTGTTTATTGTTCATTTTCTTATAAAAGTAATGCGCAGTTGCGTACATACATACACAAGTAATATTATTCTTTATATACAACATGTACGATATATAATTATGCAAGTAAACACTTTCATTCGCCTGTGTCATATAATTGATATCAGCCTATCAAGCCGTTTGTAATACATATGATTATAGTAAAAACTGATTAAACGTATGAGGAAAATATAATTTTATATAACATAATACTTGTAGTGAAATGTCGTGTACGTATAAAATGACACGATTAAATATTGTGCAAAGACGTACAATGCTGGTGCCTTAATAAGCAATAGTAAAATAAAACTTACATTATATATGTCATCCTTTATTATTGTGCTCTCTTTATAAACCTACATAAACCTAAGTATTATTATTCTTTGAATTATTGTCAAGATTCCTTTAGCATTTAAGTTTCCGCATTTAACCGGTTTATTTAAAAATGTGGATAGTTAGTTTACAGAAAACATAATAGATGGCGTTAGTAGTTTCACCGATTAAACAGAAACAATAATTTTATTACATTCAATTTTTTTATCTTAATTAAGTTATGATATCCTTAACGCCTTTTATTGAACTGAACCCTGTTCAATGAATACATGAGATTAAATATATTTTAAATGAAGATTTAATCTTGTTCAAAGAATTAAAAAGTACCTACGGTGATTGTCCACGTTAGTGTAATGGTAAAACTTTATATAAAATATAATTATATTATGTAATGCCTGCTTAATGGTTATTAATTTTATCCGTTGTCATATTAAAACGTGTCGTGAATATTGCCGGTTCGATGATAGCCGGGTCGGCGTTAGATAACCTAGGTAGCTACGTCTAACATTTGGTTTATTTTGGTTGAGCGGTTGCATCTGCATTGGTGAAACATCCACTCATATTATCTCAATAAATAAATGGTTATTTATTTTAACATAGTATTTTAGGAGGTTGAATGATTATACAAAATTAGGTTTAAAAATATCAAGATAATGAATCATTTTTTCGTTCTACTGTTGGAACTGCGTATTCTTTCCTAATAAGATAGATTAAGGCTATAAATTGCAAAGCTGACAAAGCTTCTTGAGCCGCTTCTTTTTTGTAAATTTTATAACAGAGTTGTTAACCACGCATACTATTTTGACCAGACCTTGAATAACATATATTATGATCAACTATTAAGCAAAAGTTTTACCGCATACGTACACAGAATTGTCAAAGTCACACAGTTGTGTCCATAGTGTCTGATAACGACAGCCAGGGGCGCTAAATGTTTTCCAAGCCAATAAAAACAGTTTATAAAAGCAAGCTAATCGGGCATTGTTTCAGATGGGACCGCTTACGCGACCATAATCCTAGATATGCGTGTACAAACACAGATAATATGGAGCGTTGTGTGTCACGCACTTTAATCATTTACCGTTTGTTATATACTCGTAAACTAGGATAAGAGAGATGAGATGATGAGCATATGGACGAGTGCGTATTAGTTAACAACGTCGCTGAACACCTAAATAAGGAAGTCCCTGCCGTTAGCACGCTATACAATTAGTCGTAAACATGCAACACATCCTTAGCACTCTGTGACGTGTGTAAATAATATAATTACAGCATATTTACGCCATATCTCGTTGCAATGACAGCGTAATATCGCAGATAAGGAATTAAATTTTGACGTGAAATACAGATAATTAAATTTTGCCGTGATCCCTGTTAATGGAGGACTCCGCGTTAGCGCGGGCGCGCTATCAAAGCACAATCTCCACTCGATACATAACATTCTCTATTTCAGGATAGGGTCAACGACCACTGTATCGCTCATTTAGCTATAAACAAAGTTTATCGAACGCACCCACAACAATACAATAGAATAGTACCGAACGGCGATAAAACCACCTATAATAACCGCGAGGCATTTTCCGAACGCACTTAGAGCCACCACACACGTTCACTCACGTGAGTGGTAGGAACAGAATTGCGCCATAGATAATATTCATCCAGCTGCTAATACCAACGCCTGGATATTGGTTTCCGTAAATAAAACGGACGCAAATATGCTGTGTTGCGTCAAAAGTATCATTGAAATATATCATCAATATACTATCACGTCGGGTCTAATACAATGTAGGCAAAAAACCGAATGCCAGATATCTCTATCTTTATATACCAGACGTGTTTTATCCAATTTAGCTTTGCTTCATTTATGATAATAAAACAATAATTTACAGTTAGGACCAGAACGGTCTATATGATTAAGCCAGGATGTCATCTAAATGAACTATGGTGTATTTATGCCAATGTGAACTTGGTCAGAATGGTTGCCTTAGGCCTTAATCCGTTTTATCCGCAAGAAGATCTGTGTCCAACAATCCATAGACAAAAAGGTTAACGATGATGTGTGTTATTATCAATGTGTGAATTTACAATAACACATTGTTACTAAATATGATTTCATGTTTAGTTTGCAGTCATTTCTAATATCGCCATGTTAAAGTAATACATATATTATTACACAAGACAATATTACCGTCCAATTCCTACACTCTTGTTTGGCTCCACTTGTTTACGCTTCTAACCTGCTTTTACTTTGTATACTCTCTTCATACCTATACTGACTTCTGAGAGTTCCAACGCCACCATCATTTACAAGTTCTATTTACAAGAATTTTCTAGATGGTCAAACAGCTAGTTTTTCGGCTTTCCTTTGATGCACTGGTCAGAACATCAGTCGCAGATGCAGGTCTAATCGAAAAGTCAGAAAAATTACACTAAATGGTACATAAAATGTAGGTAACAGTTGTAAATAATGAGATTTTGGGTATCGAGGATTTCGTCTTCGTCCATGCAGACTCAGGGGGTCAACTGCCCTGTGGTGATTTCACCCCGGTTACCAGCGGTGTTGGTGTTGGTGCTTCGGTCGTCTAAGATGAGTATGCGGTCCGTTGCCGACTCGGTAGTACACGCGCCTCGCCTACTAGGCTACAAACTCATTCAGGGTTTCTAAAATACCTTTTCACCCTCTCTATAATCAGCCATTTTTTTTAACGTTATTGAAAACCAAGTTTGTCTTGGAGAAGGCCTTAAGCTACCCTTTACCACGATGTTACTCTGTTAACCCTCGTTACAAGATTCGTGGACAAGGCCATTTAAAACCCTAAGATGTGCAGGCTTCGAACAGACGTTTTCCTACATCTTGTAGATCCTGCTTAAAGTCAAAGGTGAGTGTCAAACACGGACTTCAATCCGCTTAAGGCATTACTACGTTAATTCATTGATCATTTCATTATAATATTTTCTCACCATCTTGAGATACACACGTTCATGGAGCATAAATTCTTATAAATTTGTTCACAATGTTCATTATTCATTTAAACATTAAAAAAAGTTTTAACTTTATAGAATATTCGGTACAACAATCAAGAGGCATCAAATAATTGGGCTGATTTATAACATTGTTAGCCCTAAATAACTTGTTTATCAAATCTTTGACCAGCCTCGTCATTTCTCAGAATTGTCCATGCTCTGATGCACTGTGAATCATCGTGCAATGCAACGTAACTTCGTAACTTCACGCCTGTTATCCCCGAAGAGGTAGGCAGAGGAATGGAGAACACTCCTACATTTCATCGGTTACGTTTACGTCCCTCGTATGGTATAGGTGGTGAGTCTATTGCCATGCAACGGGCACTTATCCACTCCGAACCACTACTAGAAAATCTAAATTAGATTTTCTAGTAGTGGTTCGGAGTACTCCCGATCGGCAGTCGCACTAGCAACCAACACGACCAACGAGGCAGTCAGATGTCTTATGATGTCGCAGAGATCATCGAGTGTTTAATCTATACAGACTAGATTAGTCTAGTCTAGATTAGACTAGTCTTTTGTGCTACGTTGATCACTCGCTTCTTACAAATCTAGACTACATTTTATTTCCTGTATAATATACTCGTAATATTAACACCTTTGCAAAGAAAGCGTAGGACGCTCTTTAACCAAGTGGAATGACAATATACACAGCGTAGCCGGCCGTGGTTTGAAATGAAGAGCTGGCCATCGAGCTCAGTGGAGTAACGTTATATTGGAGAAGTCTGAGTCCAGCAGTGAATCGGAGTAGGCGGATGATGATGATAACATTCACATAAAAAAGCAATAAAATAAATATAAGAAATAATAAAAAAACGTGTGGCGGACCTTTACCGTGGCCTGTGTGTAAGGCCTATAATTCATTCAAAAAGTAAACATACGGGTGGTTAAGTAAACAGAACGACACTTGATTCAATATCAACTCTATCCTCATTTAATTGAACAATATGTGCTACCAATGTACCTACACGAATTTATGAAATGTTATGATTTCATAACTAAGCGGTTGAAGCGGTATTTTTTTTTGCCGCTACATATGTAAGTTCATTTTGTTTCAAAGTAAGCACTTGGTAAATGACTAGTTTTCTTTAGAGGAATAATTGTGTATATAATTCGTTATAAAGTAGTTAATGGAAATTAAACAAGCATCATACCTTTTATAGACCTTTAATAATCTGAAACATACCTAAGAGGAAACTGTTATAATGAACCATGACATTCTTCACCTGATAAAACAAGGCTACAAATTAAATTTTTAGATCATAAAATGCATTCGTTTATGCAACGGTATTTATCGTAAATACTACCATAAATATGGTTCAGAATAAATTTATTTCGTTGTAGTAACACTATTAAGTCGTACATTTTCACTCGCATACAAAGTTTACAAACTGTCTTTAATATTTTGATACAAAAACTTTCAAATGATGCTGATGAAGTGACACAGGTGCTATTGCCACCAGCACTGTATTTGATTGCTGCATACCACGAACAGTTCTCTGTTTGTCCATTGTAAAACATTCCCCGGAATTATTTTGTCATCGTGTTGGGAAGTCGGCGGTAACACATACCTCACAACTCTATGGAACTCCGCATAGGATTTAGCGTAATGACATAATAATAACAATAACTATTATCATATTTTATTCTATTTTGGTTTGTATTGTTGCCTCTGATTATAAATAGCCGTAATAAAACACTTGGCCTCATTGCTTTTGTGCGACTTGGTAGCATTCATACGCTTTAAAAAAAATTGAAATTTTAATCTGTGCAAAATTTTCAACAGGTTTTAATTACATTAAGCGATAGTCTTAAAACTGTACCATAAGGCATTGAGCGATAGACTTCAATCAATGACAAATGTTTATAAAGAAGGTAAAAGTTTTATTATGACAACTTCATAAAGATATTTGCACCAGAACTTGATCTTAAGACTTCCGCTGGGGCACTGAATTTTAAATTCAAGTTATCATTCTTGAGCTTGGCGTGTTGTAATATCTATTAAATCAAATTTACTCCATGACATTTCTGCAGCCCTTGTAATAAAACGCTGACAGTTGAGCAACGACGGGATATAAGACAATTTCGTAAGTCGAAGTGAATGGCGATCAGAATTACCGGTATCATTATGAGATAGCAGATGTAATTAGTTGATCGCATTTACAGCTCTTGCGTGTTTACCTCCGAGTATTATAATCGTTGCGTGTTAATGCACAAACGGAACTCGTTCTCGTAATACATTTTATAACCATTGCCTCATGGCTCATGTTCGACCACGATTACGGATTTGGGAGCGAACGAACAGAAATTCAAAGGCAGTGTGTCACTCGGCGTGGTGTTGCTAACGTAAAACTAAATTGATTTGTTTTTATGACGCAATATGCCAGTAAAATTTGAATTTTATTGATGAATCGTTAAATTAGATTCACCTTAATACTTCTTAACGGTTAAGTCCAATCCACTTTTGGTAAAGATGTGCCTTTTAAGATGAAATACTGATTTTTGTAATGGCTCCACTCGTCATGAAGAAATACACACGACTCCAATGTTCTTCAAGGCGTGTGGAGTCTTCCAACCTGCATTTGGCTAGCGTGCCAGTCTATGGGTTTAACCCTTCTCATTTTAAAGGGAACACGTTTCCAATAGTAGAATAACAAAAGGATTGATGATGTAATCGAATAAAATGATAATATAATGAGGTTTTTATTACATTTCCCAATAAATTCATTTTAAAGGTCTTCTTTAAAGATCGGAAGAAATCCAGTTTTCGGTATATTTTGAAATACTACGAGCTTCGTCGTATCCTAATATCACAGCCAGACCCTGAACAGCTGCTTCTAAGATGTATCATTGCGACATATTGAAGTTTTAATGACATACATAATTTGATAATAATAGTAAATACATTAATATTAATAAAATGTTGATTTATATCTACTGCGACCTATATAATCAAGCATACTGATCAAATCGATATTATACCAATTTAGCAACACCATTGTACTTTTTGTGATAAATAAAGAACTCATACGTACAGACTGATGAATGAGTAATAATAGCTTAAAATAATAAAATACTTAGTTCTACTGAGATGCTTTTATTTTTCTTGGGCATTAGTAATCTGCTGGAACAATAACAGGTAGTAAAATAATCAGATTGCACAGATAAAAGAAGCGATCAGTAGACATAATAAGGTGTACAAAGGATGTCATGTTGGTTGTAATTTCCGTAGAGGTACGCAGAGATAGTGCACTTTTCTTTTTGCCGGTTACATTTACGTTCCACCCTGATATAGAGGGTGAACCTAAATGTTTCCCGGGCATAAATTCAGACGAGTCACTGGAGTGCCTTAACTACAGTTAAGTAACCGTTAGATTCTTGGATAGGATTAAAGCAACGTTATTATGAGCACGTCGAGTCGATCTTATGCAAGTGGTTAGCTTGTGTAAGTGATAATAAAGAACCCAAGGAGGGCTCAAGGAATTATCGAGCTTTATTTGGGCAACAACCACGCGTGAACAATCCAAATTGGATCATGTCGGATGCACAAAATTGCAAATATAAAAGCAAGGAAAAAATTATTTCTAACATAAATACTACAGCATAACTTTACTTTAAAAATGTGACATAAACAAGGCAATCAACACATTTTGCAATACAAGATGCTTCCTCCTACTTAAATACAACGTAAACAATACTTAAATAAAAACCACTTGAGTCCAAGTTCAATCTTCAAACACACTATTTGTACGCAGATAACGTTCAATAATAAGTATGATACAAAGTGTTCAACATTTAGTGCAAGCCTGTTCTTGTATCTGCTGGCGATATCATTTTCTACGATCAATATCGATCGTAAGTTTTAGTGAATAACGCCTTTAGCAGGACATCGAAACCGTGACTTTTAATGCAGAATACGGCAGCTCAGGACGCGCCAGCAATCGTCCACTCTATTGTTTGCATATCAATATATATTAACACACAGCGCTTTGCATCTGTGCGATTCCATGCGATCGGACGCTATATCAATACACGAGTGCTACGCATCGCATATTGATTTTCGTGTTTTATTTACTTTGTTCTTTAACACCCGAGCGGAATTTTAATAGCGGACGTATGGGAACGAATTATATGTGTTGCACAAAAACACGTTTCACATTGAACTTTATCGAAGGCGATACACGTAAAATTATACCTAAAATTCGTGTCTGAAATCTGTATAATCAAGTTTGAAAAATAATTGCAAATTCCCCTTCGAGACATCCAATGTGTTTTCATCGTCCAGTAAAAAATATAATTGTCCTTCAGGTAACTAAGCTCCGTAACTCCGTTTTTTTGTTACAATTCAATTCCCTCAGCCCTTTCGTACACAAAACATCTAGACGCAAAAAAGAGTAACATCCTTATTTAATTGATATCCCAATAATCAGAACGAAACGGTTTTTTTCCATAGGGTGGGACGCTTTGCCTGCATCTGTATTTTCAGACACATATAACCAAGGTTCTTCATAGCAAGAGTAAATGGGATCTTACTAAGCAAGCTTGTTCCATCTCAGGACACCATCAGGCGCGCACACCATCAGGCCGTACTGCGGCGAAACTGTAGTCTATCACGTAATTTAAAAAAGTATTTGTATATTTTTTTGTAAATACTTATTCTACTTAATAGTATGTTACTTTCCTATCGGCGGTTCCGTTTGGCCAAAAGTAATGAAGTATAGTTTTACAAAAACAATTAATTATCCCTAAACATACTGACTGAAGAATAAGTCATAAACATGTATCTCATAATTTGTCTGTCAGATAGCGGGCTGGAGAGTACTTGATAAACTTTTGATATGTAGGGTTGCCACATAAATTATGGAAATGTTAATGTGTGAACAGTAGTGCATATTCTTAAGAGGAGACACTTGGAAAGCAAAGATCTCCGAAATGTCAAATATGTGTTTCTTTCCTCACGGGTCAATATTCTTTTTTCCATTTCCAATCAGCCTTCATTCAATATTATTATCTCAATAAAGAAAAAGCTATGACTATTTCGACTGATTTATGTACTCTAATATTCAGTTACCGATTATAATGTGTCACTAAGCGTTTATGTTATAATAATAAATAATTTGCAAGTCGTCCTGAATACGAGCACGTCGGTACACGTTAGTCATTTGTCAATGAAACGGAACACTCGCCACTTGTATTGCGAACGGAACGAACGAACGATGCAGTATTACGTTTTGAGCAGAGCGGCGCGGTATCAGATAACACGCTATGTGGGTTATGCGATAACTGGCCAGGCTGGCTAATAATATGAAATCATGTACCCAAACCATGCCTACTTGTGTGTGCGATATAATCAGACACATGGGTACTTTTATGAGCCGAAATCGAATCCCGTGTGGGTGTGCCGAGAGTGGTAAGTATGGGAAACGCACATCAGGTTTGTAAGTACATATATAGATATCTGGAACTTGGTTTCTTTTGCTCACCCCGTAAAGGACGCGGAGTGGCAATATATTAGTAATATAATGAAGAAAAACACAGGAAAATCCCGGTATAAGAGAAATACAAGGTGTTGTAAGATGCGATTGAACTTGACGCTGGTAAATCGCGGTCTTTTTAGGCACTCCTAAATGCCCTGGCCGCTTATGGGCGGTAGTGGCAGGCGGTAGGTGCTGTGCTCAGCGATCCCTAGCACTCATGTCCAGGGAAGGGATTACAAGCAATTCCCCTCAGGGGAGGTTTATGCCCAGCAGTGGGTTGCAATAGACCGATGATAATAAAACTTAAACAAATTAAGTCAACATTAACATTTATCTTAAAACCCATCAATTTATCGAGCAAGGAAGCCTGGTGACTAAGGGCTTATTTTATACTACAAACAAAGAAATATATTAACTGGTCAATACTAGAAATGTAACGAATATTCCCATATTTTTGGATATTCCCATTCGCATTAATATAATTCATTTCTTAATATAAAATAATCCACAAAAAAATATAATGCAATGAAAACAAATAAAAACAAATTCTTCAATGAAATTTTCTATCAAAAACTGAATATTCGCATTCGCATTCGCGATTGTCGGTAGCAGACTTTCCCATTCGCATTCGATAATGTTCAAAAAGTGACATTCGTTACATCTCTACTCAATACTCCATAATTATCATTTCCATCACTGCCACGCTGCGCAACCAGGTTCGCAGACTCCTCACGTCTCAGAGAATAATATTTACGTCAATAATAACATTTATGAAATACTAGACTGGACTGGACTGCCTCGTTGGTCGTGTTGGTTGTAGGTGCGACTGCCGATCGCGAGGCCCAGGTTCGATTCCCGGGTCGAACACTTTACCTTTTAATAGTTCTTTAGAAGATATTCAATTCTGTTGTATATTATTGTCATCCATCTTGTAAGGTTTAGGTAACGTTTGCGATTTAAACGCACAAAAATATTTTTGTTACGACATCACGTTACAAGTCTTTGAACTTTTCGGCTTTTCTGTTCTATAATATGTATGTACCATAAATATAAACCTTCCTCATAATTCACTCCATCTATTGCTGAAAACTGCATTAAAATACGTTGAATAGCTTAAAAGATCTAAGCGAACAGACATCGGAACTGCCGTCATTTTATAATATGTAAAAAAGATTATCTTTTTTACATTTTATAATATGTAAAAAAGATTATCTTTTTTACATACTATAAAATGAAGTCGAAAGTCCAGACAGAGACCTTAGTTTGAGGAACCAAATAAATTTGAAAAATTGGTTTTGTGGACAAAAAAATCTACCTTCCAGGATTTTAAGAATCGTTTTTTAACGGGAATATAATGATTTCTTTATAATGTCACAGCATTATTTATAATGTAACAGCATTTATTATCTATACCTTTTACTTTATCAGTCCTATGATAATATTTAATTAATAATTTAATTTTAAACCCAACGATATCTGTCGGTACATTAGTGAAAACGCTCATTTTGTTTATCAAGAAATATTAGACTTGAAATATCCATTTGAAAAAATATAAGCAAATAATATAAGCAAATTTTTTCTTCGTACTCATAAATTTAAACATATATTTTAATAAAAAAACCCAAAATTTTAATTACGAAGATGTTACTGGTACTTGAATGTAGTGATGTAACAAATGTCACTTTTTGAACATTCGCGAATGCGAATGCGAATGTCTGCTACCGACATTAGCAAATGCGAATGCGAATATTTAGTTTTTGATAGAAAATTACATAGCTGAATTTGTTTTTGTTTGTTTTCATTGCATTATATATTTTTGTGTTAATGGTCTAATGAAAATTTAACTTAATAGTTAAATTTTCAAATAGATTTCAAATGAATTTTAAAATAGAAAATTTAACTATTAAGCTTCATTACTCAAAGTTAAGTAAATAAATAAATAATACCAAATGATAATGTGATCACTTAACTAAAAATTGATAATGTGATCACTAGGTTGTTCCTTTGTGTTGTATTAAAAACAAAAGAAATTAATGGATTTTGACTTTTTAATTTTTTTCTTTTGAAATTTATATGCGAAAAACATTTGCAATAATTTTGCGAATGCGAATATGCAAAAATATGCGAATATTCCCGAATGGGAACATTCGTTACATGTCTATTTTATTGTACAGTGTACGTTTATTAAGGGAGGGTACTGCGAAAAAACATAATTATTAATGAGCACTTTTCCTTTTATTTTCCAACCTTTTTATATCATCTGTTTGATTAAGTTTAAAATTATATGGCGAAATAAAAATATACAAGGAAAATATTAGTTTTCAAATTATTTATATAAAGTATAAGTCGTAATTGAATGTAAATGTGTATGTTATATGAAAAATATAGAATTAGGTTAAAAGAATACATTAAATTTCAGATCCATTCTGCCTTTATAAATCAATAACACGGTTTATACACTGTTATCGTATTATATTTTATCTGTGTTTCTGTGCCGCTTCGTAATACATCATTATCTTAATAACCTCTTATATCCTTTTTTGTAGATAAACATACGTATAGTTTATTTATTTAACAGCCTTTTATAAAGTCAGAAAGAACCTTATTGTCGATGCATCGTTTAGGCAGTGATAGCCTAGTGGTTTGAAAATCGACCTCTCACGCCGGGAAACCGGGTCCAAATCTCTGGCGCGCACCTCTTAAAAATGTGCGTTTTAAGTTTAAATATCACTTGCTATTCGGTGAAAACAGCGTGAGGAAACC
>DWEJ01001756.1:0-12450 GCA_018245835.1 Mysoria sejanus stolli | reverse complement strand
CTACTGGAAGATTTTTCAAATTGGAATAAATAAGGCCCTTGTACAACTGATTACATCAATTGTTATTTCTGTAATTTCTGTGTATACATAAAAAAAAAATAAAGAAATATGGATATTTTTTTATTATATCAAATATGTCTTTAAATATGCCTATGTCTTAAATATATGAAATCCGATATTCATATATTTAAAGACCTGTCGAAAATCCGATTGTATAAAAGTGTCATCAGTCCTAGACGCTAGTGATGTCTATATCTGTTATTTATATTTTCCTTTAAATTCAAAGCTAGGTTTCATATTTAGAGGTTTAAAAAGTGCGAACACCTCACAAACTCCCCACACAATTTATCTAATTGCTGTTATGTCTTTATGATATGTCAATATTAGGTTATTAGTGAAATACAGTATACAGTGGTCAAATACAGTATACGGAATACAGTATACAGTGGTCCGTGAGCAGTCATGTGAGAGGACGTAAGAGCTCACATAAAAGGTCACGTAAGAAATCACATAAGAGGTGTGTTTGTATGGTGTCACTACCATAAGTGGTAACGTCACACAGGAGGTCACGTGGGAGGTAACGTAAGACCTCACATAAAAGCTAAGAGCTCACATAACTGGTTACATAAGAGGTCACTTAAGAGGTCATATAGGAGGTTACATAAGAGGTCACATATAAGGTTACATAAGTAAGAGGTCACATAAGAGTTCACACAAGAGATCACTTGAGAGTTAATGTAAGAGCTCACATAAAAGGTCACGTAAGAAATCTTATAAAACCTCACATAAGAGGTTACGTGCGAGGTAACGTAAGAGCTCTTATAAAATGGCACGTAAAATATCACATAAGAGGTCACGTGAAAGCTAATGTTTACGTAACGTCATATACATCGTTAGAGGTCACATAAGATCACATAAGAGGTTACATAAGAGGTAAGCATAAGAGGTCACCTTAGAGTTCACATAAGAGGTCACAAATGAGGTAACATAAGATATCACATAAAAGGTTATATAAAATGTCACATAAAAGGACACATACGACGTCACATAAGAGGTCACAAAGGAGGTCACATAAAAGGTCCCATAAAAGGTCACATAAGAGGACGCATAAAAAATCACATAAGAGGTCAGATATTTGGTCACATAAGAGGTCACATAAGAGGACGCATAAGAAATCACATAAGAGGTCTTATAAAAGGTCACATAAGAGGTCACATAAGAGGTCACATAAGAGGTCACATAAGAGGCACATAAGAGGTCACATAAGAGATCACATAAGATGTCGTATAAGAGGTCACATGAGATCACTTAAAAAGTTATAGAAAATGTCACATAAGAGGTCACATTAAATGTAATAATCATAATTGCCATATTAATGTTGAAGCATGTACTACAGTTACAAGTGTTGAATACATTTATATTACATTCAACATTTTGTTTATAGTAATAAGTAACTAATCCCTATATTTCTATTTTATTGCTGGTGGTATTGGATTTCTTTTTATTTACAATTTGTTTAAAAAAAAGTCAATAAATGCAGCTGAGTATAATCTCCGACAATAAGATTAACTTTCAAACTTGAAATTCAAACGAATATGGTCGAATTTCAACCACTAGGCGGCCATTAGTTATTTATTATTTAATAATATAAGTATAAGGTAATATCGCATTAGCGATGCGAAACGGAACGTTGCAGAAAGCAACGGGCTGCCATGACAGTTTTTAACAGGAGGTCAGAATTTTTCTCCGAAAGAAGACTTATTTTTAATGTAAGGATACTTTTAATAAAATTAAAGAAATACGCGAGTATCGTCGGAATACTTATTGTTTCACAAAAATACAATACAATTATATACACTAGATGTCGGATAGATTTAAAAATAAAATAAATAAACATGTATTAATATAGTTACGTCACCAGCCTCACCAATAACACGTACTTAAATGTCAAGCGAGTTTTCGCTTTGAATTGATATAAACATGTTAACGCTCCATTTATCAAACGACGCAGTCAATATAGCTCCTCGGGGAAATAGATCAACTGAACGTGAACTGAAGAGTGTTATTAGAAAACTTCTGATACGTATATAC
The DNA here is from genome assembly GCA_018245835.1 of Mysoria sejanus stolli. Lineage (NCBI taxonomy): Eukaryota > Metazoa > Arthropoda > Insecta > Lepidoptera > Hesperiidae > Mysarbia > Mysarbia sejanus. The sequence goes on along the minus strand of DWEJ01001756.1, from coordinate 10,359 downwards.
GAGTACATACATACATCACACAATGGATTTTACAACGAACTTATCGTTCTGCACCTAGACAAAAAAATGATTCGGACGACAAGACTGGGCAAATGCGGTTTCGCGGACATCATGTTAGTACTTTTTAGACTTCCTCCTATTTTAGATTTCCACTCAATCTTTCTCTTCATTGTAAGAGTGAGCGATTATTAAAGAACATATTACATAATTATCGTGAACTTATAATTGCATGATAGGCAATGCAGTTATCCTTAGAAATCAAATTTGAAACCGAGGCTCTATTTAATCTATAGAGAGTGATTATAGGAATGGTCCTATAGCTAGTGGACGATTATGTTCGCTTATACAATAGTAGGAAGTGTCTAGGGCTCCGTAGGAAAATACTAATTCGGCAATTCTGTACGGATTACTGGAACGCGAGTAAAGTAGATCAAGTTCAGCGAGATCGGTTAGTACCTACAAGTTCGATTAAAACCTAAACTAAACTTCCGAACGTTCCGATAAAAGTTATGTCACTTTTCAAAACTTTACCAAACCATCGCTATTTTCCCACTATAAGCTCGTATTGAATTATCGGCACATTTAAACGAAATATCTATGTACTTTGGCGTTCTAAACTCGAATATAGCAATTGATACATCGTTTTAAGCATCCTTACTATGCGAGTATAGCGTTAATATTTAGTAATTAAATACTTTGTTTATCGGTTAATTATTAAAAACTCAACTATATTTGATAAGTATTGAAAACATGTTCGTTCGACAATCCACTGTATTGAACAGTTTCTCACATAAACTAATCCTGATGGTTTCTATGACTCTTTTCTATGGGTACTCATTTAAAAAGACACTTCGTTGTAAAGTTCAATACTATCATCAACCATAGCTTTGTTATTTACTTCCCAGAACTGTGGTGGACGCAGAGGAGTGTCAATTTTCACACATCACCTGTAATGTTATATATTCCATCATAGAATAGGTGGTAATCCTATTATCATACGCCGGGCATAAATCTAGGCCCGAGCTGCCACTAAGAATTCAAAGCAAAAAAAAAACAGTATCCAACCCGAAGGTCGAACTCAGGACTTTCTGATTAGCAGACGGGTTTGTATCTAGTCTACCAATGAGGCAGTCAACTATATATACAAATATCCTTACAATAAACTGTGCAAAAAACCTTCAACATCAATATTTTATGATATGTAAACGTACGTAGCGTGCAAATTCACAAACATTTTTCATAATCATGACTGTTACCTCAGACCACAATGCATCGATTGAACTAATCTTTACATAACATCTCCCCAAAGCAACCTTATTCGTCCGACCAAATCAGCGAATCATGTTGACATTACACATACTTACAATACATATTACGTTGTGAATGCACCGCTAATCCCATGAATAGTAATGTAAAAATGTTTACGTTAGTCATAATGCTTTCAAGTCACGAACACGTTTCTGCTTTTTGGGCCCGAAGCCGCTCCTCATCGAACGGCGAAATGAAAAATGTCGCTTCGGCTTAAAAACAAAAAACACCCCTTTAGCTACGTGCATATAAATGGTGCGCCACATTCCGGAATTCTATGGCTTTCCTGCTTTAAAAAAAGTGTTAAGCACAGAACTCTATGGTTTTCATTGTTAAAAATGGTATTTAGTTTCAAGAATTTTTAGAATTAGTTGGTTTTTTTCAAGATTTCGTGCTACACAAAATTGTTTATACTTGTATTTAAATCGATTATGTGCGCGTATATTTAAGAATCGGAAGTGCTTATCAATCATCATAATAAAATAATTTATCGCCTACAAAGAAATTAAATAATATTAAAACAGAATACACTATGATAAATACTTATCTAATAGTCATAAAAAATCTGCTTACCTTTTGCTGATACGAAATTACACTATCGTGTTGCCCAGATTATAAAATAACTATAAATGCAGTTATTATAAAATGCTACATATTTACTAAAAGACATACCATAAAAGTGTCCCAAGCTGATTCTATTATTTCTGTGATGACATCTATATTACAATATATGTTAGATAATATTCTAGATGTCTATGGCTTAGCATGTAAAAATGTACGGTATGGGAAATTTTATTATACAAATTTCTAACATTGGGTTATTTGTCTTATGTTATTATGTTTTAGATATTAACTTTAACTAGGGAAAAAGAAAAGTCAAATCTGGCTGAAGATATACTGTGACATATTTCCTGAAAGCATTTTGTTTTTTATATACGAACAATGTACGGCGCGCCACCTAGTCTGCCGCGGGGAGAAAAGAAACGTGGTCCCACTTACTACCCTAAACGGGTCAGGCCAAACAATCATTATCTCAGCCAGCATTTGCTTAAAGCGGTGGAGCATTTTTATTCCATTGGTGTAAACATATTGTTTTTCGAACCCTGTTTCATTTACTATGAACAATGGTAAACGATGGACACGCAGTTATAATTAAAATTTATTTTAATAACTCTGGCCCACTTGTGTGCTGGCCCATTGTTATGTTCGTATACACGTCAGGGCATTGAAAACTTTTTTGATATTTTAACTTTTATCCTTCATTATTTTATTATCGTCTGTTATAAGTTGTTCATCTTCTATCCCTTGCTTTTAGTAATATAAAATTTGTTATAGCAATATTTATATGTATGCATTAAATTTCAAACTTCGTTTCATGGCGCCCATGACAGTTAAGTACCAGGTGTGTCACCAAGGAGCGTTCGTATTTCAAATTGTTAATATTTAACCACGTGGCATTAATTTTTTTAGGAAGATTGTATCGCAATAAGGCAGCAGTTAAGAAGTTGATGTCTATGCTTATCTGACTTCGAACAGGGTCTGTAGAAATAAGACAGCTAATATCTACGGGTTCATCTGACAATAACAATAGATAATAGTGAACTTATGCTAGGCAACAAAGTTGTTTATCTAGTAACTAGTAGTTATTAATTTTCATTAGTAACGCTGATCAATAGTAGCACTGTTAGTAATACTAATTGAGTTGGTTTATCCTAGCTGTCGTCAGTCAAAGACGTGTTACCACTCTGATGAGTCATGATTGTTTCTAATATACGTGTACGTTTCTAACTGACAGCCATAATCTTCAGACTGAAACACAAATTGTTTTCACACTCGCTTCACACTTACATTATTATTTTGTCTCGGGATGGGACTGAACACGTCGACTTGGCGACATATCCTAGCACCTGCTGATACTACCACTGCTTGATACGCAAAGCCTCTGACGTCCTATTTTTAATTAAAACATAGTATAGCAGCTCCATAAATTGCCCCAAGATGTATGTATATCGAGTATCAATTGGCCATAAAGCTGGTCGCTCCCCAACTTCTATTCCAATACCAATACGAATTCCAAGAATATAATATATTTTATGATGTCCCCACGTTCTAAACATAACCCGAATTCCATGCCGTATATCATAAAAGTTTTTACGTCTTATGTCAGCCCGACGTACTTTATAAACCAATCTTGTTACGCGGGGCATCCTTACTATGGTTTACCTACGCGCGTTTTAACGCTGTTCATGTATGGATATGTCGCAGTAAGATAGATAAACCTGTCATATTGTTATATCCCTAGGAATATAATTACATACCGAATCATAGTTATACGAAAGCGATTCATTACTATCTTACTAGGGATATAATTATAATACGGAACAAGTCTAGTAATATAATTATATTACTAGATTAAGTTTAGTGAAATGATTGTAGGAGTGTAGTTCGGCGGTGCGGAGGTAACACATAGTAACAATAGGTTCATCGGAATATACTAATCTGGTTAAATAGTTATATTTAACCAGATTAGTGATTATCTATAATGAAATAAAATAAAACAATATATTCGTTTTGGTTTTAAATACAAAATCAACTTTTTGCAAACTACAATTAGTTACAATACTTTTTACCAATAATAAGTATTAAAGTAATTTATTAAAATTAGTAAAAACCATCGTATTTTGTATTAAACTTTAACAATACAATTTCGAAAAGGTACTTCTTATGAAAAAACTTGGTACATTAAAACTAATCAACAATTTTGAAAAAAACTTCTTTAAAAGTATTTTTTAATTTTTGTTCTGATCAGGTATAGAATTAATTAATTACATCTGGAATTACATAATACTGAATGAATGAATAATCTGTTATGGATAGAAATCCCTTGGTCGCGTTAATCGTATTAAATATCGTATCAAAAATCGTATTGGAAATACAACAGCAGTTACACGTGTTATACTAATCGTTTAGAATACTCGTAGCGTGTCTAGAATGTACCTGTGCTGTATATGTACGTAGAGAGCAAACGAGTGTTACCTAATTAGTATAGTTATTAATAATTCAGTATTGTATACCAATTAACTAAACGTTGACGCTATTTAGAATTCTAGACGACAAAGCCATTTGCTGAGTATCATTTTGTATGAAATAGTAATTACATGAATAAGAACGTACGGACTAAATATGTATTTGTCATTTAGGTGGTTCGTCACATATTATTTCAAAATGATTTTTTGTGCGAAGAATCAGAAATTTTAAAAATGTTTATAATAATACTTGGATACGTACAAAACGTATCGTTGCAAGCTGATTGTGCTGTTTGAGAATACAACAGCTTCACTACACAAGTTAGTTCAAGTGTATCCAACAGGTCGGTTCTTGAGTAGCCGTTTAAGACTTAAGTAACAATAGTTAGTATCTTTTAAATACTACACTCGTACAATGCACTTAGATAAAAGCATTGTGACAAATTGTTATACATTGTCTTGTATTTATGTGATGTAACTTAATATCCAGCCCACATTTTATAGAAGGGTTAGACGGAAGAGTGTATTTTGCATTTAGTACAGCAGGGGATGAACTTATCTACATACATCAACAAACAAAACAAAACTCCGGATCTCGTGCTACTATTGGGAAATTTAAGGTTAAAAGAGCCCAATAATCCTTTGCTTGATCCCTGCACGAACGCGGGACGTCTTGTTCATCTTATCTTCAACCATTTAACTCATGCAACAAATATTCAACTTCCATAAAACTATATTAATATTAGGTAGTAGGCATACGTAACACGTATAAGTCAACTGGCTGACTCGCACAGCCAGGCACTGTTGTTGAAACGTCAAATATACCTACCTAAGTAAATATATATCTTCTGTAAAATATGTATACTATTAGATTTTACACCATAAGTGTAGAATATTTTTAAGTACATACCTCCTCGTATATAAATGAATGGTAGAGAATAAATTGATATGTATTTCGCTAATCCATCTAAATTAATATTATAAATGCTAAAACAAATCTGCCTAACTGTTAACTTTTAACGACGAGACCTTTGTAGCAAATTCATTGTAGTTCAGTGTTAAGGTAGCTGAATTCTTGGAAAAAGGTCCAGTCTAATTAGAATATTGTTAAATCAATCCCTAATTGAGTAATATACGGTTGGAAGATTATATGGAAATTACTTAAATTAATATCACAGCGATAGCGTTACATAAAATTGAACATGAATATTATTGTCTGCGACTAAAATCGCGTTACTATAAAATTATTATGATCATTCTGAGGCATGTTGATTTTACAATAAAATAAAAAAAATTAACTTTACAGAAAGGAATTTTTACGGGACAGTAAGTTCGCATTTTGTATTTATGTATTTTCTTTACTATGTACCAAGTGAACAATAACATATTTCCAACTGCAAGGCAATCCAATTTGCTTATCAAATCAATAAAATCTACCTTAACATTTGCTAGCTAAATGTCTGAAGTGTTCGTAAATTCTTCCGGGAGAGCGTCGCATAATTAACACAACATAACACAAAACGTACTTTGTTTCCGATTTGGTGCTAATGAATATGAATTAGTGCAGTTCTCGGGAATTCCATAGTCGAATGCATCTCGCCGAGTTTCATTCTTCTGTTCTCAGAATCAGATATGTATCCACTTTGAAATTCTTCTTTGAAGCGATGTGAAACTATTCTTGGCTGTGATCAGAACTTGTTCGTGATTGTCAAAGGAAGTTTTGTAAAGAAAGGCGTTGTTTGTTAATTACTCGATCGAATCGTAAATTACCTTATCGTTATATTGATCTAATTGCATTGAGTGTACTACCCTGATACGATGTAGGTATAAATGTACAAAATCTGATTCTTAATATACCGCCATTTTAGGTCAATCTATTGTAGACTTTGTAATTTTAAACTGTTCTAATCTGCTGCTTAAAGCCATTTTAAAAACAAATATACTTGTAATAATAATTGAAGAATACAATGACTATAGATTTTTTGTGGCATTTAGTTCAACGAAAATTTTAATATCTTTTCAATATAAAGTATGCATAATATTCCAATGGAGTTTAAAAATATCGCGTCTTCATATTTCCATTCACGGATAGCGTTAAACGCAACGAATCACTTTCGATTTCAGCTCATCAGACACATTTACTTTCAAGTCACGGCAGGCGTCGATTTTGTCGTGGCGTGTCATTGTGACTCCCAATGAAATGTAAATAATACCCCGAAGTTTCCTCGACGTCGTTACGCGAGCTAGTCGAAAAGAAATTCGTTTTGTGTTTGTTTAACCATGACACTGCATCAGGGAATGGAATTTTAACGCTACTCCATACAACTTTCGTAATGCAAACATACTTATTGTATGTGTGACATTATATGCACCCTTTAAAATAGTTTTTTAGTTGAGAGGCATAGCTAACAGGTAGACAGCTACCTGACGATAAGTGGTTACCGTCGCCTATAGATGTTTGCAACATCAAAGACATTACCAATATGTTGCCTTGAAGGAAATTTTTAACGCTGCATTTGAAGAACTCCACTCCAGTAGCGTACTCAACTCCTTAAACCTCTGAACGAATCTCATTCCATCTCGTTAACACGTGCGCGGAACGCGTGATTTATTAAACAGTCCCCATAAAATAGTACTCACCATATTGCTATAACAATATACGATATTGAATAATATATAAGTAGTTTTTTTCAATTAATAGAACCGAACAACCGAAAACAAACATGAAATTGAAAACAATGTTTGTGATTTAAAAGCAATTGCATTTAAATTCACTGTCACCTGTTTCACGGTTAAATAATAGAACATAACATCAATACCTTCATATTAATACGTGAAAAGAAATCATTTGTATTCGTTTTTAAGAATATTGCTCGTACGGAGGAGTGCGGCACTTCGTATAATTAAAGTTTACAATAGAGAAGGACTGCATAATACTAAAATGTATCGCCTCACATCTCGCCTGTAATCCCCGAAGAGGTGGATAGAGGAATGTTGTCACACCCTCACGTTGCACCATCTCCCACTATGGAATGGGTGGCGAGGCTATTTCCATATACCCGGCACAAATCCCGAATTCGATTTGAACCGAGGACTTCCCGACAGGCAGTCGCGCTTGCAACCAACACGACCAACCAACAAGGCTTTAGTGGATACGACCAGCATTATGTTGGATTATCGTTGAGGGAACAAAACGTCTTATTGTGGAGTATCTACCTAATACAGGCTAAAAATGATCATGATTATGATACTTTTTCATTCTGAAGTCTTAGTTGTTTTAATCTAGTATAAAGCAAAAGCTTCTGTTTTCATACGAACTTTGTGGATTTTACATTTTATATTATACAATTGTAAAGTGTATGAATGAAAAATTGAATCTGATCCCATACACAAAGTTTGAATTGAAATGATTTCAAACGTTCAATATTGGCGAATCGTCTTTGTTACATTTACCTTAGACCTTTTTGTCTAGGTAAATGGTTATCCAAATTGGATGACAATAGATGTCTGAGCTGTATTGTCTCCTTGATAGCCTTGTGCAGACTGATATGTGATGTGCAGATATGTGACCTCGAATCGAAGGTTAATTAGAAAAGCAAGCACAAGAAATTGGAATAAGCCAGTGTAGTGTTCTTGGGACCGACATTGCTGATGATCGTATATGTAAGGATTAGATACTAAAATGTATCTGCTCGCTTGCTACGCACTACGTCTTACCTCCGCGCCCATCTGACACACACTGATTCCTGCGCCTTCTTGTGGCTTAGCCGTGACGACAGTATATGTTATGTAATATGTATATATTATATATTATGCGTATAATATGTTATATGTGATGTGTTATGTATTTAGAGTACTTTTATCGTTATAATTAACACATATATATATATTTCAACTTGTATACTACATATACTACAGCCGGTATCAGTTATTTTAAGCATATGATATATCGGTACGGACAATATTAATTTAACCCGTTTACCGCAATCTTTAATGGATAACCGTTTTGTATTGTATTGCATTCAAATCACTAACACGTTTTGTCAATACTTATCTAGAACTAAATATATACTTATTATTACCTACCATTAAATTCCAGATATTTCGTTTGATTTATGAAAACTTTCACATGCTTATTCATGGAATTTAAGATAATAACCGCAAATAAAATCATCACGTACCAATTCGCTAGAATATTCGTAACTTATTTTGTATTAATTGGATTAATTTGAGCGTACTCTCAGGCCTATAGGTTAGGTAAACCTATGTGGTAGGTGTACTCCTACGCTTTACCAGTTACGTTTGCCTCCCACTATGGAATAAGGGTTGAGCCAACTGAATAAATGAAATGATATATTGGTATAATTATTGACAGTTGACTTATGGCCTGTCGCCTGTCGAGAATGTTGTTAAATAAAACTTTAACTTGTGAAAAAACTATTAAAAATTTTAATCAATTATTACATATGTTCTCTTAAAAATCTTAAAGTACGAGGACGTTCCTCCGAAGTTAGGTGGGAAGTGCCGGTCGGTATCATGGGAGCGCAACCGCTCACACCATTCTCAGATATTTAAGACAGGAGTTGAGTTAGCAGGTATTGTGCTGTTAGGGTGTGTTCACACTGGGGGATTCATCACAATTGCGATTATAAAATTGATTTCGTTTGTATACGCTCAGTACTATCAACAGTAAATCAGCATATTAATCACAAGAAAGCAATGTTATCAGATACGTCGGCGCACAACGTAAAGAACAGTGAAGTTAACCTTACTTCCATATTGATTATCTGTTGGAACTACTTTAATCAACAATAACAATAGAGTGTAGACATACCTATATTTGTTGCTGTATACGCATTCAGCAGTAAATTGGAACCCTGTAACCGGGTTCAACAATTGATTGGCCAGCAAATGGCCATGGTATTACAGCAGTGTGGACAATATTGTATTTCAGCATTTATTTTATCCGACTACGATGCACCAAATGTATTGTGTGTACATATTTTTATGTAAGTGAACATATCCATCATTCTCCCGCATACTTAACATATGAATTTTCATAAAAGATCATACTCTCTGGACATCAACTAAATAGAAAAATCAACTAAATAGACGGATCCGGCAATAAAAGAACGCTCAGAATAAAACAATTGATTTATTGTTGTTTCTTCAAGGACTCAATAATAAATTAAGATCTACTCGATATGAAATAAAATGTCAACTGCTTTTCTATTTTTAATAAAACCTATTAAAGTGCGGTATCACGGTGACCTAAATCTCATGAAAATGTCTGAAACGAGCGATACCACAGCCAAATGGCTGGCCTCCATGTTTTTGGTTTGTATTCTTTTATTACTATAACCTAACAATTATTAACATTAATAATTTATAACGTGTATTCTGTTTGTTTGAGAACCCCTGTGTTTCATATATATTTTATTATATTTCCGAATCCTCAGGTTCGTCCATTATTTATTTCTTGCATTCCAAAATAGGCACCACATCTTCTCAACTATGTATGAATCTGTTGTATGTTCTTCTCAAAATGTATCTAAACGACTAAACATTACGATACCTATAAATACAAATTAATAATCCCTATCGATAACAAGCAGACCTGACTAGTAATTGTGCCTTTTTGTAATTGCCCTCCGAAGCCGTATAATCTTCATGAATATCGCTTCCAGCCGTCATTTTCCCAAGGTTGTATCGACACCCCTTTTAGGTTATAAGTAAGTAGATATAATCTTTAGGTCCTTTGTCCTCTATGTATATAACAATTTAAAAAAATCCTTATGACTGCAGTTTAAGTATATTTCTAGTACACTTAAAAAGTTTAAAATATCTATTATTAAAAATCAATTACTCAAATTATGTTCAAATGCTGGCTAATGTCGGTAGTCGGGAGGTCGGAAGTCAGAAGTCTCCGAAACCGGCGTGCATGTATGTATTCCGACCGTGTTCGGTCACGGCGACTGTTACTCTATTGGGAGGACCCACGCCTCTGATGGGCCCTCAGGTGACT
>DWEJ01001755.1:0-12453 GCA_018245835.1 Mysoria sejanus stolli | reverse complement strand
CACGTTAGTTTCTAATAATAATAATTATTACATGTATACGAAATGCATAACGTATGGTGTATGACAATTGATTTAATTAGACGATCATTGTCTTTGTATAATACACAAAAGTTTTCGGATTCTGTACTGAACCAGGTTAAGTTTAAAGATCTTTTTAAATCTAAATAAACACAGCAACCACGGAACAATAAATTTTAATCCCATGTTGTAACTAGCTTTACTATTGATACATATAGATAATATATAGACCTTTTTTCAAATCTATCTTTAGAATTTTCCTAGATCATCGCAGGACGATTTCTCTAGTAGAACAGATTTGAATAAAAAAAAATTGATTGACACTTGAATTATCCCAAAAATCTATTATCCCAGTTACTGGAATGATAAATTTTCATGGAACGTCCGGAATTCGTAAAGAAAATTATGATGGGCCTAGTATAGCCCCAAAGGACGACGCACTAAGACGAGCTCACCGACATAGGTGATGCCTTTCATTGTCACCTTATTTCGCAGACGAGTGTTTTTTCTACAAGCATACGTGTTTGTTCAAATTATACTAGAGCAAGCGTTTTGTATATGCATGTAAATTTGTACATGTATGCATTTATACATAAATGGGTAAGCGGTGGATCGAACGATAGCGAACTATGAGTAGTCGCGTTGTTTGATGAAGAAAAATGTCCCGAAATTGACGTTAGCATGCTGATATCTCGAAGATGATGATTTGCTATAGCGACTCATTATAAAAATATAATAATATAAAAAACATCATTGTGATTTTTCCATTGTTACATCAACGTCGCTGTTCTAGAAAAGCTCTTTATTAAATATTCTGCACTCCTCTGCCTAGCTCTAGAAACATAGAAACATAACGTACGCTACAGGACATTTAATAAATTAATTAGTATCTAACAACAACTGAAACCTCGCAACTGGAACAGGGTAAGCACACAGAACACGGACTAATAGAACATTCTGCAAACATGCCCACTTTTTGTTGTTCAGAGTGCATCCAGCTTGTATTAACGGGAGATCTGGGAAGTGAAGCCGGGTCGCTTGTTATGGAAAGTTTTTTCATTCGCCTCGTTGGTCGGTCGGTCGGTCGACGGTCGGTTGGATGCTTTTTAATCTGCCAACTTCGGCAACTGTCCGGTCGGGGAGCATTGGTGTATGGTAAGATTTTTAATCAGACCATTGTATGTATTCATATGGTACCGATGCTCACAATATTCTTTGCAACGACATGACAGACTAAAGAACAATAAGGGATATCTTGATTCCCGAAGCTGTTTCTGATCATCTACTATTGGAAGGTGATTATTTGTGATACAAATGATTCGTTTCTCTATTGATATGAAATTAATTATGGCTCTTTTATTTGACCATCACGTAAATTCATGGAGTTGATAATATATTAACAGGCAAAAGTATAAAAATGAAATTTTCAATACCTCTTTGTGCGAGTGATTGCAAGCGCAACTGCCGGTCGAGAGTACCTGGGTTTAAATCTCAGGTCGGGTACTATAGGATTTTTCTGTTGATCAAATTTTATTCCTATGTTATACCTACTCAATCCATAAGAAATAAACACTTTAACGCCTTCACTTCACTAGAAAGAGGTAAGCTATTACCGAAAAGTACGGAAATATTCATTATTCATTGTCTTTAATCGAGGGAACTTTAAAATTCTAAACAGTATTCATAAATTGAAATTTCACCCGAAACATTATTTATTGTCATGCGAATAAAGAACAATACGCAATAACAAAATTATGTTTGTAATACAACGGCGGCGTTCCGTATGTACACCTGTGGCGTCGAAGAACAGGAGTGGATTTGAGATTGTTGCGAGTACATTGCATGTTACCATAATATTCGGAACGTAAAGAAAATAAGGTAATTTTTAACGCACATTTGTTTTTACACTTTTTAAACTATATGAATGAACTTAACTTAAAAAAATATTAAAAACATCGTAATATGGACAAGTTGTAAATAGGTTAAGAAATCTAATTTATGCTCATAGACGCAATATATTTTGTTATTTATTTACCAACCTTATTAAATGTAGTGGTTTTATTTTTAAAACAATAATTCATAACTTATATAACAATAAAAACAATTGCACATTAAGAAGTAACAAAAAATGTAACATCACGCCTTTAATTACCGTAGATGTAGCCAAAGAAGCGTAGTACACTCGCACCTCCCAGAAGTCGAGTAAAAAGAAATGATAAAAAAATTTTATTCAGTGTACTACAATGTATTTTAATTTGCCTTTACGTGCCTTTTGCGCGAGGCCTATATTATGTTGAATTGTTGTAGGCCGATGTGACTCCGCACTAATTCTAATGATCAATGAATTAGTTTTTGGACATTTATGCGAGCATCGGTATCTATGTTTATGTATGTATTATATGATCACGCCAGGTCCTCAACGGGATAAGCAGAGAGCACGGAGTGCCAAATATCTCTATCCTTACAGACCTGCAATGACTTATAAATTCATCACTTTCTTCATACATGCACACTGATTTTGGAAACTTATGATTTGCCCATCAGTCAGAATTCGACCTAGTTGTACAATATATGTAAGCTTTGGTTTCCTTCGGCACTTACGTCCAGCAACGCTTGCATTGTATATTTGTTTCCTAATTCTCTCATTAGCTATTCCCTCTACATGTTCAAATCAATGGAGGATGCCGTTTCTATGTATATCCCATATATATCGTATTCCATGAATACGAGCCATTCATACAAAAAATAATCAAACCAGCGCTTAAAGTATTGGACATCTGAACCAAGGCAAAGTCTAACTACATAGTTATATTTCACAAGGTATGTATAAAAAGAACATTATACGTAAATATAATTGTGAGTTGTGGCAATGAATGATGGTAGATTGTACAAGAGAATTTAAAAGCAACAAAAACAGAATTTTACCGCTTATAAGTATAGCGTAGATATTATTACAGTCGGGCAGAAACCAAAATGAAACATGGTAGGGCCGCAGATGTGTTTTTAGACTGCGCGCTAATTCCCGCAGTTTTCGACCGCCAGCCACAATATCATTACTAGATTGGCAATTAAATTATTAAAAATGTATGTATATAAAATTAATGAGAAAATAAACTAATGTTCAATATCAAATACAAAATATTGCTAAATAACAATATTTCTTCGTTATTTTTAGATTGGTTTATTATTATTTTTCGTTTTATGTATAAGGATAATGTGGATCCCTTTGTGAAAATGTTACTAATATTTCACCTGCAACAGTACCATTGTAATCCGCCTTGGCATTAAGCGTAGAGTTCAAACTTCCGCTAAGTTCAAAGTCTGCCCTCAACGTTGGTAATACATATCCATCAGATCTTCAGTTGAATTTCAGCTTAATTTAGCATTCGTAACAACATACCTGTAATCCCCGAAGAGGTAGATAGAGGAATGTGGTACACTTCACTAGTTACCTTTACATCCCACTATGAAATTGGGGATGAGCCACTACTAGAAATGTCTACTAGAAAATCCAAGTTAAAAATTCCAAGAGTACCCAGCACGGGTACCTCTCGATCATCAGTCGAGCTTTGCAACCGCCCGACTAACGAAGCAATAATTTCACATTGAGTCCAAATGTCTGAAAATTGAGATGAAGTATAAGTTAACCATCAAGTATTTTTCATTTCAATCAAAAAACCAAAACACGTGTAAAACTCCCGACGAAACCATCTCCACTTCAATCAGTATCAACGAAAACCGTTCTAACTTTTCCCGCATACAAGATGGGAATTTTCCGAAGTTAATCAATTTATAAAGTTGTTATACTCGTAATATTATCTCGTTTCTCTACAGTGTACATATAATATATTATACAGTGTACATTATAATATATTATATCCAATAGCAATGTTAAAGTTAATAGACAAAGAGATTTCTATATTATTATTTTCATAAAATATATTATTGTCACAATGGATCAAAAATTTATTTAATGTAAGGAAACAAACTTGCCGCAGACTCAGACAGGTATCACGATGGCGATTTATTTTGCTTGGGTCAATATCTATTAAGTGCCTACGTCTATTATTGGACTATGACGGATGATTGTAATTCTATTAAACGTAAGACACGTGTATTGTACGGCGTTTACGACTTTTTCGCAATAATACTCATGCGATCTCAAATTCTCGTGACGTTTGAAAAATTTTTATGCCCTCAGCAAAGAAGTGTCACAACTAAAGTTTTTATCAAAGTACTAATAATATTTGAACCACAATAATACTACATAATTGATTTGACTGCTAATTGAGCCTATTTTAATCACTACACAATAGACACCTCGTATTGAAAATATCGACCACATAACTTCATGCCTGTAATTCCCGAAGAGGAAGCAAGAAGAACGCAGAACATTCCCACGTTTCACCGGTTACGTTTACGTCCCACTATGGAATAGGTGATGAGCCTATTGCCATGCATCGGTCACATATCCAGACGCCGAACCTCTACTAGTAATTTTAAGTAGACATTCTAGTCATATAAATTCGATAGTACCTGACCCGGGGTTTGAGCCCAGGACCTCTTCAGCAGTCACGCTCTCAATCATTTCATTAACGAGGAAAATCGAATTACTATTGTAAAAAAATATCATATTGCTATGATATAATGGGTAGCAACATTTTGTTGCAAATTATTTATGGGTCAACCTTCTTATAAAACGAGGCGTACGACCTGCAGTGGACTGAGGTCAGGTCAGCGGTCAGATATGTTGACGATGACAGTGACTGCTTGTTGAGGTACACACAGACACGGTACAGACGATATCATTGGGTTTCGGTAAAAACAAAAGAAAAATAAGTCACCTCATCCCTGTCGTCCACATTGAGGTTCTTGTTGGTGGCCAGGTAGTGGTGCAGCTCGTTGCCGTCGCTGGTGACCAGCTGCGACAGCGTCTTGAAGCACGCCAGCGACACCATCGACTCGCTGCGGTGCAGGCTCTGTGGGGGTGCTCCGTAGTTATTTACTTGTTTACGTCAACGTCACTTCTACGTCAACATTCTAACAAGTGACTATTATATTTTTATGTAGTGCCTTCTATCCATTAACGATTCATGAATTGTTTTAAAATTATATAAAGGTGAACAATAAAATAATATACACATGTATACATAAATGCTTAAAATCATATAAGATTAAATGTGGAGAGCTTCATTTAAACTACAATGTCAAAAATTTCTTAACCGTTATTTTAAATGAATTTCCTGCATGAACTAAATTACAGCGGACAGCTTGCGTCGTTACATTGTAGTACAGAGGTGTACATAAAATCGAACACAACTTCAGGTGTATATAAAATGCAAACACCTCACTCGGATGCGAATGCCAGCGCAACATGGCGCTGACGCTAAGTAGCCGAGAGACAAGCCGGAGCTCCGCGCACGCCGCGAGCAAACGTTTGCTCGGCACAGTTCACAATGTCCCTAAAGAACATTATTTGTAGATATAATGATAACGAACGATAGCACAAGGCAACTAGTAAACTACACAACAAAATGTTTGGAGCTGCAACTGATAAAACCTCCTTACGTCTTTTATTGACTACGTACATACACGAGTAGCCTGTTTTGAACGCTCAAACGGCTTTTAGTCTAAGAATTAATTTAAAGGCAACACATGTAAAAGATATCAAGCTTAGCACATCCGTCATAACAGTCGTTATGATACAACATTCGTATCTTTGTGAGTTACAAAAGCTAAACAAATACGTTCAACAGTTCTCATGCAAATTTACATTATATAATATAGAGGTACCTTTGTGGATGATTGTTACAGTCTCTAGCATGCATGACGTGTGTCACTTAGGAGGACACACGGGCAGTTAGTATCACGGAGGTGCTTAATGCAACATACGCCGGGATCTGTGTGGTAGGTTACTGATCGCGAACACCACACTTTCACACTAGTAACAGTTCGTACGCAGACCGTGTTAGAGTGGCGACGGAGAGCAAAGCCATGGAATGCGAAATGGCTGTGTCGCCGCTGTTCTCCGGGAGGCGCCGTGACCGTGAAGCGAGGCACGGTCAGGTGCGGGCCCGCCGTGTGCGGCCCCGCGTGCTCGTTGCTGCCGATGGTCAGGTGCAGGAACGAGCGGCGCCGCCGCTTGTGCTGCTGGCTCGGCGGCGCCAGCGTGCCCCCCGCGATGCTATTGCTCTTGGGGCGCTGCGGCGGCACCTCCTCCGCGGAGATGTCGGACTTGTCGTCGGACCGCTCCGAGCCGGAGCAGCTGTGCTGCGTGTCCGACGACGGCGGTGACTCCCGCACCGCCTCGAGCGGCGACTCCGGCGGCCTGGATACATTCTTCGGTCTATGGATGTTTGCGATGAGGCAGCGGATGTGCACATAGTCACTATCACCGCTGCGCGCTCTACTGGCGTTCGGTGACAGGGACATGACTCCACTGTACGCATAATAAACAGGAGCGCGCCGCGAGCCGTCCCGTGACAGATTCGCTCGAGCGGCGAGTGAGTCGCACCGCGGGGAACTCGGCTCGTCTGGCGCAATCGCGATGGGCGGCTACTATTTAGAGTTTGGCGGCGCAGGGCGGGCCGTGGGCGGGCGCGATGAATGAACGAGCACGATACGTACAAGTGAGTATGCGGTGTGGGTGCGTAACGAGATGCGTTTGAGGATGGCCCGGGCCGTGCGGCGTGCGGTGCGCTCGGGAGGCAGCATGTCGCGCGCGCCGACTCCGGCCACGTTTTGTCGTCGAGCCGCGCTTGAGGTCGAACGCTGCGCTCGTCCTCCCCGCCGCGCGTCATTTCTCGAGATCAGTTCCTTATTTTATTATACATCTTTTCATTTGGGCTTTCAACGAACGCATGTGACCGTGATTGATCATGGCGCGTGTTCCACGAAGTCGAATTGAATGTGAATAATACTTGGCGTACTATTTGTACTTCACCACAAAAACATTATTTTTTTTTGTTCAATTACTTTACAATACATCAACAACTTTTAAATAATATCTAAGTTTAAAATATTTATTCAATAATAGGTTTCGCACTCAGGACACTGATACCGATCTTTTTTTTGTAATTAGAGCTGTAAACGCATTAAGAAAAATTTCTTAACACTTTTCAGGATATATTTTTCAGGATTCCAGGATTTCCAGCTTGCGTATTTTATATATGTACTAATAAGCAGAAAAATACATTATGTATATGAATAAGTAATACCCATATACTAATAATAAAAATACAGATAATTACATGTCAAAAGCTGTGATAAGTTACAGTAATTGTTGGAAAAATAAAATATTTAAAAACATAATATTACGCCTGTAATTCTCGAAGAGGTGGGCGGCAGAGGAATGTAGTAGGTACACTCCTATGTTTCACAAAATACATTAATACAATACAATATACTTTATTGCTCACTGAACTCTGTTTATAAAACCACAAGCAATATTAAAAAAAATGGATAACAAATAAAAAATAAAAAAAAAATTGAAAAATAATAAGACGTGGGCAACAGGCGGCCTTATCGCTCGAGTAGCGATTTTTCCAGGCAACCTATATGCATATAGCAAAAATGACAATTAAGTAAGGAAATGGGGGCGAAATTTTAAAAGAACCGGCGAAGAGAAAAATAAATTAAACGAAAAAAATACAACAAAAAAAATACAAGAAAAAAGAACAAAGAAGACAACACAAGCTATATCAAATAGTACTGAGTACAGGAGTTACATTTACGTCCCACTGCGGAATACGTGGTGATTCTATTGCCATATAACGAGCCCAAACGCACACTCGCAGCGGTTACTAGAAACATCAGAAAAATCTCCAAGAGCAGGTAATAAGGGAAGTAACTAAACCTAATACAAGTATTTATTTTATTTTATGTTCACCGAATTCGTCGTGATCGAATGCTAAAACAAACAGCCCCAGAGTCAGGGATACGTGAAACAATGAGAAAAAATAGGAAAAGAATTGGTAACGGGGTTACAAGATTCCGTCCGCCCCGCGACGAGTGCGGTGCAACCAATAATATAAGAACCCTTTATATTTTTAAACCAAGATTGCAAACTGCCATTTGCAAGTGCAGTTATTTGTGAGATGCTGCTAGTGGGCTCTAACGACAGTAAACCAAAATCAATTTTAGTAAAAATTCGCTACATTGAAACATCAACACTACACCGGACGAAACATTAACGGAAACACTGAATAATGAGTTATATTCATACCTGTCCATAAGACCTTATAAAAGAAGCTGCACGGAGCATTTTGTCGACCCGTCGTGACCGCTCAACACATTTTACAGACTGATGAAATCAACGAAATGTTGTCACTATGATCTTAAACCCAAAGCCAAACGATGGTGGATTAAATTAAGAGCATAAATGGAATTACCTTAAGCGGTATCCTTGTCTTATAGGCGATATTGTGTTCCAAAAGCTTAACTCCGAATTTATGTTAAGATAATACTACTTGTTCAACACAAATATTTACCTGATAGCGCGGGGAATATTCTCATTACACCATCGTTTACACACGCACCATAAAATAAGGGGAGATAATGTAGTTAGCGGATTGGTAGCGCTGAGCAACCAGATTCATTTCCTATTTACGACTCTGTAATGTTGAGGAGTTAGGTTATAAAAAGTAGTCCGCTCATAGATATACTGGATGAGATTGCCAAACAACACGACTTCTATCTTTTTATTTATTCTCGTGTTACGGCATTAAGTCAATTAAGAATTACAAACATTTAAAAGTTCTCTTGTCTCTGTAACCAGACCTACTCTTTAGAGTTCAGTTCACCCTTTAATCTAGACATGAACACGACTCGAAACGCGATAGTGACATTTTTCTTCGATTATTTTCAAACCAACAATATAATCATCAAACAAAACTTAGAATATCATTTTCAGCATAATAAGATCTCGAATTGATTCAATTAAACTCAAATTAATATACAAATATTTTAAGCTTTGCCATATAAGTATTTCCACAAGTAAATATTAATAAAAATTAATGATTGTAAGGAAAACCTATAGAGATGCCCTGGGTTCAAATCCTGAGTTAGACACTTATAGATTTTTCTAATACTAGATTTTTAGTAGTGGCAAAGAGTCTGTATATGTATGTATGTATCCGGTATGTGGCAACAGGCTCACCACCTATTCTATGGGAACACGTAAACGTTACTAGTAAGACGTGGGAGTGTGCTATAACAGGCGTGATTGTACGTTTCGTTCATAATATTTAACCACTGGTTTGTCTACATACGTACATAATGTACGAGACTAGCGCATTCCATTTGAACGGTCTTGGCAAACAATTATGCATGTATAAAAAACCGAGCCACTATCAGAAAATCCAAATTAGAAAAATCTGTAGTGCCCAACTGGGGATACGAACCCAGGACCTCCCGAATATTATGCATTGTTTGATAAATCATAAGAGAAATACATTTGGTTCTTTGATGCAGCATTTACAAACATATTTAATACGCGCGTATGCAGCAACTAGTAAGCAACGATTTAAAACCAGATTTAAAATTAAACGATTCTAGTCCATTTCATTTAAAATTTGTACTATACAGTTGTTGAATATCATTTAAACCACAATATTATATGTACTCCAATCTCTATAACTGAATATTTCATAGAAGGGACTACAATGTAAAGGTTATAAAAATATAATATTTTGCATTTTTACTTTAACAATAACATGTTACGTCAAAATCATTAGGATTTTTTTTCTAAATTAATATATCTTTAGATATTAATTTAGTAACATAGCAAGTATTTCTTAGCATTTTATAAAATACCTACTGTTAGGACACAAAAATGGGAACACCGATACAGCTATGTACCCATACAATTTTTGTACGTACAAATTAATATACCTATAGCGTTAGTATAGTTAACTCCTAATGCTATGTTCACGTTTGACTATTGAAGGCAGTGACACGGACTATTATTTTGTATAAGGTATACGAGTAATTTTAATAGTGTGATCATTCAATTGTTATCCAAGACGTTGTTAACGCGTACCTCATTGTGGACGGGCTCCCTGAGGGTGTCCCTCACGAACTTGTAGTAAGGGAAAACGCTACCGTAACTGCGCGGTACCCGCAGCGCGAGCACCAGCGGCCGCCGCTCTGTCGGCCGTGACGTACACGGACGCTCGTCCTCCGCCCGAGACATATTAACTCTCGCGAATATCACACATATTTGCACTTCACATCACTTCACTTAAGGCTAACGACATTTAAGCAACAGTTTAAGTTATAATACACCGTAAACATGAGGGTAAATCATAAACACGCGTTGTTCGATTGACTTTTGCATCGAGTATCGAGACACATTGCCGCGTGAATTACTCAACGTCTTTTACTAGATAAGAATGATTGAAGTTACAGTATAAAATTATTCAGGAGTGCTTATCGAAGTTATCTGTTTGTTTGTGGAGTCCTACGCTCTTTATTGACATTTACTCCTTAAAATATATTAAAAGCAGACTTAATATTATGTAAAACAGTTGTAACTACATCGAAAAACATATTTTTATATGTAATTGTAGGATGACTATTTCATTATTTGGCAATAAGTAAAGCATTAATATCGTCATACATAATATTATCATCTAAAAACATAAATTGAACTAAACTACTAACGCCATCTACCAAAGCTCGTGGAACTACTTGTTAGTGTATCACGCGTATACGCAACCGACTAAACAATCATATCTACTATAGGTTTCTGTTGAAACATAGATGGCGACAGGGATGCAGTGCTAAAGTGTATATGTCAGAATAATGGTATTTGTTATAGTTAACATACATGATATATAAACTTATAATTTGGACTGAAACATTTCTCATTACATAGTACATCACATAAACTAATTTTATTTTCATGTGTTAAAAAGTAATTATCTTTTTTCAAATGATTGTGCCAATCAATGATACCTTTTATATCATTATAGTACCTATATTGAAACTATCGATTGCGATGCAAGAATCATTAAAGACATGTTCAAGTATACTCAATGACAAGGAAGCATTCTCAATAAAGTTAAAGAAGAAACGATAAGGTAAAAACAAAATAAAGTCTCTGCCATTGTGAGATATACATTATCTGCTTAGTTCATTGTGCTGAAGGCAGGTAATAGATTCAGGAGAATGCTGGCGTAACACAACAATGAGAAAGTTCATAGGTTTTAACACATACCTTCCGGTTCAGCGAGTCTAGTAACACTATCAACATGCACTTGTTCACTGAGAAATTATTCTTACTTTGTTCACAACACTATAAATATGTTCACTTTGAATTACTGACAAAATACTAAGAGGAAAGCTTGGATCTTTAACTTACTTGTATAGTAATAAACAGGGAACGTACAAGTGTTCAATCACGATGTTCTCCGGTTCGTGTCAATTGCGTCAACCGCATAACAATAAACAATCGGAAATTAGTTACATTGATACAGCGCTCATTTACGGCTGTTTTTATTTTGAGTCCATTGCGATTATAATTTACATAATTAGTAAATCATTGGAACAACAAACTTAATGCAAGCTTTAAATACGTCCACCAATACGAGAAACATTAAGTGTATGTAGAGTTTATACATATATATCTATAAATATTTATTGCTGACTATAGAGTAAGCAATACATAATGCTGGATATTATTTCTGCACGATATCAACACGCGCACTTGAAGAAAATTAATCTGTTTAAGAGTTAAATTAATTGATTAAATTATCTATAATGAGATATGCTATAAAAATATCTGTTATTAAAATCAATGTTATGGTTCTTATATCTTCGTTTAGTTTAGGTCAGTGATCTAAAAACAATGTAATACGTCACGGCAAGCGCATGTTGTCGCGGGCAGTTAGCACAGACCAGCGGCGAGCCGAGCGCGCGCCACCGCCCGCTCGGTAAGAGGTAGCAGCTCTGATGGATCATGTGTCATTATGTCGCTTGCTATTATAAATAGATTCTTTATGTATATCTATCAAACTACAGTCGCATACATTGCGATTATGCACATTATATCTTTGACAGACTTCGAACCACTACTAGTTTTTTAATTTAGATTTTCTAGAAAATTTCTTAGAAAAATTCTAAATCAGAAAAATTCATTTGTAGTGTTCGACTCGGGAATCGAACCCGGGACCTCCTGATCGGCAGTCGCACTTGCAACCGACACGACCAACGAGGCAATTTTTTTTTAGTTCTTGACAAACATGTAGTATGATTTTGATGATTAATTGTTTTGATACTCTGAATGTGTATGAAAAAGAACTGTATGAATCTCCAGTTGCAAGATACCGTAGTGTAATAAATAGAAAGTCTCGTTTGAAGTCTTCTTCTTAGCGTGTCGATGACAAACACTTTGTGTGATAAGTCCCTAAATGGTATTAGCCCAGAATTTTGCCA
>DWEJ01001754.1:0-12456 GCA_018245835.1 Mysoria sejanus stolli | reverse complement strand
ATATTGCTACAACAAACATTAGTTAAAATAAACATCATAATCCTCAATAGTTCAAGTATTAAACACGTTTCTTTCATTAACAAACGTTTTGAATTCGACAATTAAAATATCAAGCAGTATAAAAACGTAAATGAATTATTTTATTTATTTATGTCCGTTTGAGGAATAATATTAGTTCAATAAAATACCTATGTTATTCGTCTGATACAAATAGAAAGGAGGCGACCTCCTTAAGTATTTAATGAAAATAGTTTCGTTCGAAAATAAAATACTAAAACAGAAACAACGTTCGAGCTTTCATCTATTTACTCGTACTTTATCTGTTGGCTAATTTAACAATGCGAATTACGAATAAACAGCAACAGTAAAAATATATGACGCCGTATTTATTGCGTCTGAAATATATAAATATATTCCGTGCCATCTTTCGTTAGCAATGCAGCGAGTACTTTTAAAACAGTATCTATAATCAGTACATTTATGATGCTGTTATCCGGAAATGAAGTACAAGCGAGCCGAAGGCGTTTCATACATCTGTATATAGCTTTAGATGTGGATTGTAAACTGTTATAACATTGGAGCGGCTAATTGGCTCATCTAATATTAAGCTACAATGGATTATACGAGACAGAATTATGTATTCAATCGTGGACACAGTGGTTTTAGACATAACTAGTTGTTACATCTAATAAGGCTTCTCAAACACGGTCTTAGAAACGTGAACAACATTTTATCTAGCTAAAAGTTAAAGAATTATTACCAATATTTTAATTATTGTTCATTATTAAAAGACTATCACAATTTTATCTGTCATAGAGACTATAACATCTTAACAGATCGTTCTAGACTGTTTCTTGCATGAGCTATTAAATCATGTACTTTCCTCTAACATTTAGGAGGAGTAAGTTATACTTGCAAAAATACCTCTTGCTACTCTCTGGCTGATCTGGCGTGACGATAAATAATGATGATCATTAAGCTTTATAGAGCGCTATCGTGTCGAATGAATGGGTCGGTGAAACAAAACTGTTTTGTCGTTAGTATCACAAGCCGGAGTGCGTTGAGTGGTCAAAGACAAGACCCGTCTTCAGGGCGGTCCAGTTGTATCAATTTACCGTTTACGACCGCCGGCTATCAAAGATACCGGCATGGACTAATTGCTGGCAATAGAATACCGACCTCTGTGCAGCGGCTATCAAATTGAAACGAAATAACTTCATTTCATTGGTCATTATTTCGTGTAGTAAAAATTTCTTACAATAGCTTCCAAGCACTAAGTGCGTGACATTAATTTGGCCCTTTATGGAGAGGTTTGGTTTGATTCTCGGTGGATGTAAAATATTTATATAAGTAACAAAAAGAGATTTACGAACCAGGCTAAAAAATCATCAGGCCAAAAAAATTAATATAAGTTTTTGTGCAAAAAGGAACTTATTTACTAGCAATACTAAAAGAAATTTCGTTCATTTTTAATATAAATCGTTTAAGTTAATTTATTTTTTCTGAACCTTGAAACGAAGTTAATACAACAACTACAAGTGAAATATTTAACCCTTCGTTAAACATTACATAATAAGAAAAGTTTCTTTCATTTCAATATTTACCTAATAGTCGATAAGATTTAACCCTTTCTTTTCAACAAAACATTTCTCAATTAAATATTAAAAAACAATTTCAAGTATGTAACAAGAAGAGGACAAAATATTTAATAATTTTACATCCACTTTCGTTACGTTTATTCTTTGAACACGTTTCGTGAGATTATGTTATGCGTATGTGGATAATTGAAAAATAATTCATGTGTACAATGAATTCAATAATACTATGACGTACATACCTATTAAAATTACATATTAAATTGTTCGCTTACAAGAAACTTGGGGAATATTTATAACAAGCTGTCACTGTCAGATATGTGGCATAATGCGGGGTACATTTAACGATTTTTTTACCCTAGCATTCCTGAAAGACCCTTTTCAGTAATTTGTTACAGACGCTATTTGGCTCTCTGTACATATACATAACAAAAAAAAGGCTGTGCGTTTATTGTTTTTTTATGGAAGATATTAGCCGCAGAAACATCAAAAAACTTTGCATGAAAACGCCTAGCCAAAGCATTTCGAGACACCATTTCCGAAATATTTCCGTATATATACTGCGAATTGGATTAACATATGGACGCGTTGTAGTTACGAAATAGGATTATGAATATAAAAAAAATAGTAAGTAAATATATAAACAGAAATGACGTTTTAATGATTTCGTTTGAAATTTGACAACTTTGGATTAATATACATTGACGCAATATGTATAAGTACGTACATGACACTATTTCGCCGGGTCGCTCACACGGTAGGCAAAGAGCAGTGACGTTATTTTTTTAATTATCCAATATTTAGAATCCAGTTTTTGCTAGCTAACGTGACAAAGTAAGCTTCGAAGCAACCGCAGCTGCGGGTACAAACACGTGTCTTAATAATACAGGAATGTTTATACGTTTAACACATGCTCATCGCAATTGATAAGACTGGAACAGACGTATAGACCTATATGGGTCGCTTGATGCTTTAAAGTTAATTACCTTTATCATTTTTTACGCTATTATTATTCCACTATAAGAGACGGGTCATTAAAAATGCATAAAGTAAGGCCGTTGTTTGCCAAATTAAGAATATTGTTAACGCTAAGATTTTCGGGTACAACAAAGGACGAAAGCATAGGGGCCTTCGCCATTGATCAAACCGTAATAATATAACCACATACATTTGCACGATCAATAGTCAAGCATTTGGGCTATTTTACTACAATATCAAATATTTATTACAATCAAATACAAATAAAAAACTGAATATTTCTAGGACTATGAAATTTCTATTCAGAACTTGTTTCGTTTGATACACGTTTTAAATCCAGCTTTAGATATTTCTAAATGCCTCACTTGAGAGGTGTAGTAAAATAGCGAAATGCAATCTAAGCCTAGGTGAACGCGACTCACAATAGAGTAGAGATAGATCAATCACCGAAATTGGTATGACGTGGCCATCATTGTTGGGGCGAAGAAAGACGAGGTGACAACCGTTCGCGCACAATGGTCATATAGGAGACATTATGTGACATCAATTCATCGTGGTGACACAAATGGGATTTTTGTGAGGCGTCAATTTTTACACATTTATGCGAACTAGCGTAGAATAGAATAGTAAGCAAAATTCAATTTTAATCCATTACATTTAAAATGTTATCAAGATATAATTACATATATCAAAAAGCGAAGATACGATACCTATAAGGCCTCTATTAATCTCTATTTGGATATTACGAATTCATTATCGATGGTATCTTAATAAATACTATGTTTTATTTTATTAAATACTAGCTGTACCCGCGGCTTCGCCCGCATGTAAATCAGTGTACCACAAAGTTTTTTATATTTAGATTAATAGTGAACAGAACAAAACAGCCTCAAAAATAACGTAATATATTTAATTGAATTTTTTTTCATAAACGTAGTTATTGTGAGTAAACCATAAGATGTAGACACATGCTATCACGGACATTTTTGTGGTATTTTTATAGGTCGACAATTCTCTAATACATTACTTTGGTGTATCTCTCCTCGTTTACGCAGCGCACGCGGGTAAAGCTGCCAGCATGCAAGATTTTTCAACATTAATCGTTATATCTCCCGTTCCTGTGGGATTATTAGAATAAAAACTATCCTATGTCCTTTCTGAATGTCTTATCTATGTTTATGCCAAATTTTATCAAAATCGGTATAGTGGTTTAAGCGTGAAAGCGTTGCAGACAGACAGACAGAGTTACTTTCGAATTTATAATATTATTATTATAAAATTTATAATATTATTTATAATATTATTATAAAGACTATTGCTTTATTAGTAATGATACCAATATGTATATGGGAGTTATATTCCCGAACATAGTATATTATTTCACGAATTATGCAGATTAAGCACGTCATATTAGTAACAATATATACATCTGGCACTCGGTGTTCTTGTACCCCGGTGTACCCCGTAGTGAGCCTGGCGTTATATAATATTAATAAATTCAACTTATCAATAACCAAACAACATATGGATCCACATTTTTATCCATCTAAAAGTATGTTCAGCTAATGATATAAATACATAAATATACACATATATGTATCTAACTTTAACTTGCATTCGCGAACTGGGTCATATGACTCCACGGTACGAATATCAAATATTTGCGTTGCTACCAGAATTGTGGCGTAATGAGTGCCGTGATGCGATCAGCCGGCCTACCCCAATAAACGCGGGCTTGACGCGGACCGGTTAACTCGGTTACTTCACCTGTGCTGCCCCCTGGGGGTGGCGGCGCGACTCCACTCCACCTCCGTCATTGATATTAATTAAAAAATTAATAAATGTTACACGCCTTATAACTTTTTTTAAAACAACTTTTATAACATTTTTATTTTAAATGTACTAAATAAATCTAACATAGTTTACAATTAAATCTTATGTCACAGTTTCAATTGATATTATCGACTCAAACCTGAACCTTTTGAAAATCACGAAAGCTCGAAATACATAAAAATCCACCTCTAAATCATTGAACAACCCGAATGTTTATGCGAAACACAGTTACAAAATAGTAAACCTAATATGAAGAAAGTAAAATTCACGAGGAATTTCTTCAGTTAATGTACGTCCATACCATGATTTCCATCTTTATAGATATTAAAGATATAACGTAGAAAAGGTAAAACTCCGCTAAAATATTACACATTTTAGAAACTAATCTAGTTCGGTTGACAATCATGTTTTTAAAATTTCCTTACATGCTATTTGAAACGATTTTTTTTTTATTTTATAGTGCAATTTAAAGAACAAAACATCGGAATGATATTGGGCAATGGAAAACGATACCAAGGCGGGTGGGGGTGGACAAGCAGTTCCGGTCAAGTCGCGGGCGGGACGGCTTCCGCTCGTCCAATTTGGCTACATTCAACCGCTGGCCCAAGACGCTGGGCGCACCGCGCCTCACGCGTCCTCCCAATTTCACGAATACCCGGGCCGATTTAAGGAAAATAGTCAATGGGAGTTGTTGTTAAGGGCGAAATATTTTTTGTATTATATATTAATAGAATTGATACAGTTTTTTTTGGAATTAAAATCGTCTGAATGTTTCCCTACTGTACTGAAATAGTTAAACATATGTATTTGACTACAACCATAATTTTTAATATTAGGTTTAAACCCCATTATCACTAAAAATCAAAATTGACTCTTACTTCATACTGATAGTTTATGATTACACGAACGATCCAATAACAATCTAAGTGCCGCAGTGCTAAGACAATACACGATTTTATTTATAGCTGTAAAATACTGTTTTCATTATCATCGTCAAGCTGCCTCCGTCCACTGTTGGACATAGGCCGCTATGAACGCTATAGCGTCTTGTTCTCGGCGTCCCACATAAATACGAAATAGAATACAACTTTATATGTAAACTTTATATCGTATGAATCTCAAGCACCATAACATAAAAATAAAACACAAACACCTAATTCCAATCAGTAAATTTACATACGAATAAACAAACTGAGGATTAAGCGCCACAATCCTCACGCACTCGGACACGGGCCATTCATTGGCAGCGTCTAAATTGAGCGAGCAAAGAACGTTTAGACAAAACGGAGGCGCACAATGACTCAGCCATCAAATCCCTCCGCCCATAGCTCCGCGCACGGCCGCCAGATGTATGACCCGACGATGTATGACCCGAGCGGCCATTGTGCCACACATACTGGCTCTTCGCGCTATTGACCGTTGACACTTAAATCTTAAGTGACCAGCGCCATCCCTTGACCAATTTGAATGAACGGTTGACAATGTACAAACAGAGCTTATAAACGTGTGTTGAGGACAGATTTTACATTGATAACGACGTGCCCTACTTTTCATTTTCTGGAGACGGTGTGAATTACAAATGGTAATAAAATAACTTAAGCTAACAATTTGAAATATCAATAATGATTTCGTTCCAATTGATCGATACTTATATTCTGGTTTAACTGGCAGCTGATAAACTATACATATAGATTTCTGACTAAATACTTTTATACATAATTTTCTCCGCCAACAATACAATATTAGCTGTCACCTTACAAGTATTTGTTTTAGATAAGTTTCGTAGATGGGGTTCACAATCCGCGGTTTAACAGTTACATTTTACTGACTATTAAACCAACTGGCCAGAATGTTGTAATATTTACTGAAAGAAGTAGAAACACATTTAATATTGTACTAAACAAAAATTATAACAACCAACCGGGTTGGTCAACATGAGAATTTTGCGGTGAACCACGCTGATAAAGAGTCATATCAATAAACTAAGAAAAAGAAATACGGTATATATACATACGCATTTGATAATCATTTGAATGAAATCACTGCACAGAATGTGAAAATAAGCACACTTCAAAAATATATAACCCGGATGCAATATGGAAGTTGCATAATTGAAATAGGAACAATAAATATTTTTGTTATTAAAGATATGCGGAGAACATTATATTGATCTATCGAGTTCAATAGCTTTATATGCGACGGATTGTTTTACGCCCGTTAAATATTTCAGCGGGCGTTGTGAATGTCATAGGCCGGCCGGCGTTGCGTAAAAAAATATGCAAAACCTTCAATACATAACTGCTGATAGTGCGTTCCGAAACCCTTTTAACGTCGACTATCGACACAAAAGCGCCTCATCAAACGTCCATCTCCCGGTCTACGCTCTTGCTTCTTCGTTTTATGCATGGAAGGACGTTAGTGGCAAAAAGACCAAGAGCCCGTGCTGACCCGATCATTAAATAGATTGATGGCACCTGGGCGCAAGGCTCGAGCGATAAATAGTGGCGATTCGGGTAATCCTGCCGGCGGCCGGTGCCTGGCGATGGGCGGCATCCATTCTCTTTATTGCACCGTGCTTTATAGCAGCCCAGGCTCTCTGCCTTGATGCCTACGACGCCGCGCGCCTAACATATTGGCTACGTTACTCGATACGAGCCCAGGGAGAATCAAAGCATCCACTCCACTGACTTTCACGGCGCGCACTCGCCGTATATTTCTCTATTGAGGCTTAAGTCGTATAATAAATTTCTTGGCTGTGTTGCACCAATGATTGATTGTGGTGATTTTTTTTCTTGGCTTTTCGTATATAGTCGATGGTTTATAATCAATTAAGGAGTGCCAGCGTCAGAAAAACTTATCTGTTTTATGGTTTGGGCAAAAAGGTGGCGTCAGTGGGCAAAACAATGGCAAATTAGCGATGACGGTTAAAAATGACGTTCGAATTGGCCGCCGGGCTATAAATGCGGCGAACGAGGCCGACGCCGCGGCGCCGACACAGCCTATTATTAATGAATAAATTTGCATCCCCATTAACATTTGGTAACACCTTTTTTCAAATACATTTTTAGTACATTTTATGAAAGCAACATTGCAGCAATCATCCATGTAAATATAAGTTTATACGAGTATGTGTAGTTTATCACCCATGTGACTACCATAAACCAGACTGTATGCTTTACGATCAGATGCTGAGAGTGGGGATATCCCAAGTTATTTATATATGTATCAAAATAATTTATTGAATCTAATTGGATACTACCAAATTGAAAACACTTTTTTCATTCCAGTGCAATATATTGTATATATATGTGTTTTTTCAATATCAAAAAACTCAGTCCAACATTTAGTAATATAATTGTTATAAGAAAAGAAATTCAATAAACCATTGACCAGTGAATCGTGGGAATGTTCTGCATTCGTCTGCCTACCCTCTCGGGGATTACAGGCGTGAAGTTACGTTACGTTAAATTCAATAAAATCATACATAATAAATTCATTATCATAGTTGATAGGTAAGTCCAGTTTTGTTTACATCCCATGGTTGCAGGCGAACGTTACTGGTGAAACGTGGGAGTATACTACACACCTCTGCTTATCTCGTGGATTATAGACGTGATGTTACGTTCGTTACGTTTTAATATAAACACATAACTACGCTAGGTCTCCTAAGAGGTAGACAGAAATATACACATAAGCACATAGGAATCTACCACCCACAAGAATGGACTAAGTAAATGTACATAATAAATTATTCTCTTTATAAACGGTAGACTCTGCATAGAACTATACCTGGCTGACTTTTTTAACACACTCAACAGCAGTACCAATTCGTGGACTTGTCAAGTTTGGCCACTTAATTAATGACCATGACATAATGGCCTCTTTTTAAGTTTTTCTACCGCACAGATAAGGGGATGCAGACATCAAGATCGGAACGGTGCCATTTTATGGATGTCCGCTGTCAGCTCCTGTGTATACACAAATATCTCTCGGATTAATATTTATGAGTGAAGCCCATACGATATGAGCGGTGCTCTGGTTTTGTTTATAATTTTTTCTCCCGGAAAAGTAAAGGTAGCGTAATGTTTTAAATTTTTAATATATTGATTCATTCAATCAATCACATATAAACATCATTGTACTCGGATATAAGTTTACGTTAGTTCGCACCGCGCCTACAACTGAGAAGAACTAACAAGTAACTCAGTGGGGTTGTCATTTCACTATATTATAATTAAACCGGTGTGCAACAATAACTTTGGGGCATTATCATTAAAATACGCAATTCAAACATACCTAATTCTGTTGATGAGTTTTATAGCATTTACACATGGACCAAATCGAACCCAAATTCCAAATTTAAAAGAGATTTCATTTCATAAATTTAGCTTTGTAGTCTTGGATTCAAAAACTTACAATCGATTTTATTATATTATAAAATCCGTTTTTGAAAACAAAGCTTACATTCAGTGCGTTTAACCGGCGAATGCAAGACGTGAGCCTTCACGGTAGGCTTCTTCCAGCGCCCTTAAATCACTCAGCGAGTTGAGAAAGAAACAAAGTCACGAAGAAACTCCTAAATATATTTACTATATAGAACCAGATATGGTGAAATGCGTAGGGAGATTAGAATAAGTGTAATTGCAGTTCGTGTTAGCAGCAAATGGACGAAGATCAGACCAATCAGATCAAAGAACTGGTTGTCGTTAGACTGGAAAAAGTGTTGAGTGGAAAATTTTGCACTGGTCGACGAATTAAGCTGCTTAGTAGCAGTGCCAAGAGAAAGATAAATCGAAAGTGTAGGGCTAAAGTTATGCAGATGGATGTGGAAACCCATATCTACCAGTAGATATCTGTAAGATTAAAATAACATCGAATCAATTTTCGTTTACGACTCATGAAAAATAATCAAACAAACGTCACATTCTCATACGCAGCAAAACGCGTTTGCGGTTGGAGAGGCTCATACATCGGAGGGCCGGAACCCAAATAGAACAAAACCCCGATAGATCTGAACACTAAGTGACTACTTCACATGCACTTGGTACCGGAAAACACTGGTCGTCATTCGGGCAACAAGAGAAAATTTCACTCATGCGTCGATGGACGCGTGGATGAAGCAAAAAAAAATGAAACCACCGCGGAACAATCCAAGCGGGCTTATAAAATATGTATCATGCGCCAGCTTCACAAACTAGCGCCGAATCTACCAATTTAACCGCCATCGGAATATCCTCGACGCACAGATAAAAAAATAAAAACACGCCCCCCGCATTCTCATATTAGCTTGCTTCCGCCTTGTTTGTTTGAGCGCGAAAATAGATTTTTTTAAAAATCTAAATCTTTGTTGTAATCCTCAGCCAGTCTAGACCTATCGCCTGCAGTGGAATGAGTGATTATGAGTGATTTGTTAAGATCAAAAACGGTTTAAATTCCCTTAGTTATATGACGCGTATACTCCCCGAGAGGGTTGGCAGGGGAATGTAGTACACTCCCACGTTTCACCGGTTACGTTTACGTCCCACTATGAAGTACGAGTAGTTATGACTCGGAGCCACTTGGATTCAAATCCATGGGTATCCGTGGATTTGAATCCAAGACCTCTCGACAGGCCGCACTCGCAAACACTCCATCAACGAAGAATTCGATCATTTACATAATCATATCGACCCTTCTATCGTTCCACTGTTGGAACATGGGTCTCCTCTCAGAATGAGAGAGTAAAGGCCATAGTCTGCCACGCTGGCCAAGACTTCACGCGCCTAAGAGAACAATTTGTTTTTGACTCAAGGTGTGCAGGTTTCCTCACGATGTTTTCTTTCACCGAATGTTGTTTTATATTGACTGCCTCATTGGTTGAGTGGTTTCTAATTTAGATTTTCTAGTCAAAATTACTACTAGTAACTCGAATTTTGAATTTGTGACCAGTGTATGGATATAGGCTTTTCCACAACCCTTTATACCAATATTTATACTAACATCTATGTTAAAAAAATTGTTTTTTTAAAAAAAACCATTCACAACACTGAACACTTTTGTTCCCCCTCGTACACAAGAGAAACAATACCGGCATCTATAAACTTGTCTTTTTAAAAGCTTTTTTTTAAATACTCCCTGCGATGTACTTATCGCGAATAAACTGAATGTGGAGAGAATCAATGCATACGTAGGTGTCAGAATGACGGCCGTATAAATTACAATGCTTTGCAAAAAAAATGGTATTGAGTATCGATAGGAAGATATCGCCGGGGGCATCGATCTGAGCGCAATCCGCACCATGCCACCGGAAACTGTTCCTTCTCCACGGCATTGATGCACCGAACAAAAGCGCAGTTTCATGACAAATTCAATTCGTACAATTGTATTGACGTCGACTGAATAACCGAGCGTTCTGTCAGCGTATCGTTTAATAAAATTTATTGACACACATACATTTTGTGTTTCTCGTGAATTTCTCTTAACGCGTCTAGGACGCTTGTCGCCACGACTAGCAAAGTTCGCTTTAGGTGGCGCTCACAATGACTAAATCCGCCCTTTGTCGCGAACGCAATACGAGCCAGATATTAAAAGCACGTGTGGCCAAACAAAGGTTGCGTTATGCGGCGGATTATTTGCCAATTTATGGCGCTTTTTGTAAATTCCGTTGAAAGCTCGCGCCGGAAATTTGGCTCCATTTCAACAAATGACCTTTTAACTATAAATACGAGTAATGTATTCGTGTGACAAAAACGCTCTGATATACGATGACTCCTACCTTGCTCGTGGGAATACATTTTTCATTGATGTATTGTTTCGGTATACCTATATAAAGCTGGCACGTTTATATAAATGATTGATTTTAAATAAAAATAATTTTATACTGGTGTTTATCTAAGAGTGGACTTAGTTATAGATCATTTTTTCTACGTATATTTTATTACCTGCAACAATTTTTCACCAAAGGTCTACTGGACTGATAGACTAAATATATAAACAATTTGACACCCATTAGCTGAGCAAGTTGCCAACCGCAGTAAATTGAAAAAAAAATTTAAGTAAAATTTTGCATCAGTTTTGCGGTCCAGCGTTGGAGAACCGAGTGGACAAAGAGAGAGTGAAACATAACTATTTTTATGTCCATAACACCTACAACACGACACAGTATGTACACATTTGATAATATATGAGGGTAGAACGTAATTATTCTTAACGCCGGTTATAGGCCGGTGTCACACAAATCAGCGCAAGCGGCTATTAGGAGCGATAAAATTTTATGACTGCACGCTACTTTCTGAACGCACCGGCGACGTGTCGCGGGTTAATGCAACTCTATTAGCTAGGGTGGGTTCACATGGAGCGTTTTTGTTTTTGTGTTATTAATTTAATATTTTGCTTACCTTTTTCATTTGGGCCGTATAACATAAGAGGCGAAACGTGAGTGTACTATAATCCTCTATTGACCCCATCAGAGAAACACAGGCATAATGTTATGTTCAAGTAAATAAATTTTAGTATTTATAATGGTTATTTTCAATAAACAATATTCGTTAATATTATTATAAAAAAAGTAAAGAATAAACATTATCCAATCCGTAGTCTCTGCCGACCAATAAACGCAAGGAGCGGTCGTTATGATTTAGTAATTATATTTAATAATTATTATTAATAAAATTATTGACTGTATCATTCATATCATTTCAAGCGTGACTGCCGACCTAGACGTGTTGGATTCGATCCCCGGGGTCGATACTGTTTGGTTTTTACTAACTTGAAATTCCTTGTAGTGGTTCACTCAGAGTCTGAATTTGAGCCCGATGTATGGTAATAGACTCACCACATATAACATGGTGCAACGTAAATGTAATAGCCGGTAGGTACATTTGAATATACAATAACTCCACGGCTTACTTTTTCGAAGATTACAGCGTGATTTTACATTGTTACTTATAAAAAGTTACATTTTATAATGATGAGTAACATTGACATTAATATCCATATCCATATCGACCCTTCTGTCGTTCCACTGTTGGAACATGGGTCTCCTCTCAGAAAGAGAGGATTAAGGCCATAG
>DWEJ01001753.1:0-12457 GCA_018245835.1 Mysoria sejanus stolli | reverse complement strand
CGTTCACTTCAAACAATTACTCCAGAGACGCTATCTATCTAATGGTGCATTTTCTTCCAGGGCTTATGTAATTGGTATCTTGGAAATTTGGCTCGAAGCGTATCACGCTAGCATCTCGAATTATGTTAACGAAGTAAGTGGGCTTACTTCTTTTGCATATACGAGAGATTAAAGTTTATCTACCACGACTCCCTTTATGTCCTCGAAGTGATATGTACTAGATGGTAGATCATTAAAGTTTTTGAGTATTCCAGCTATAGAAACAATATGAATTATGTGCACCGAAATTGAAATAAATGTACGAACAAACGTAAAAAAATATAAACAAAATATTCCTTAAAAATTAATTATTATTAAATTCTTACAGCGCAATCTTGTTTCATCACACCTTTTCTGTATCATTGTTTTTGACCACAATGTGAGTGTAAGACTGTTTGGGGCACATCGTTTTCCTTTAATCAACTTTTGCACTTTAGTTAACATCAATAAGATTAACTTTTAATTTGCCTGGGATGGAAAATTTGCGTTTTCCGTTGTTTGATTACATTTTGAAGTAGGGAGAAAAAATTCCAATGGATTTCCGTGGATTAATGAGGAGTAATAAGCCGCTTTTTAACTACTTTCTATTTTCTTTAGAAAAGGTCGCAAAGAAAGCATAATATCAACTTATCCATTCATAAAAAAATTACGTAAAAATGATCCAAGGTCTTTAATAGGAAAATTCTGTTATGGAATGAGAATACTACTAAGAAATCTAGAACGTTTTTCAAATTTTCAATACGAAATAAAAAAAGATATTAGCCTGATTTGTCGTCGTTAAGTTCATCATATCAGAAGATATCTAAGAACCTGAACGCAATATCGCTTCCTCGTAAGAAAACAATTCTTACAAGAAGGGACGTTACGTCTCTGTATTAGCATCTATGGATAAGACCAACAACCCGTCCTAGTACAAGTGGTATAAGCTGACAGCCGCAGATTGTGTGTCGGGTTGAACCCGTTTGCGCTGTAAATTTACTTTTCTGGCATGTACGATACAAATATGCTGTCGGCAATCAAAGCACGAATAGCGATTCGCGTAATATGTAAATGATTCTGCCATTGAAGCTTGCTGAATACTGGCAAGATTGGATTTTGTCGGGGCGCGGAAAGAGTCAAAACGGAACGATATGATGAAAGTTTGCATATTATTTTGGAATTTACGATTTGAAACTCAATTTGGAAGCGCTGAGTATAAACGACTGAAATTTTAATTCTCCCCAGTTTATAATGTTAATTAGGAATTACGTTTTAGTTTTATTACACTGTTTTGGCAAAAGATTTCCGTAAATTTTTGTATTGTTACAAATAAGTGTTTAGTTTTTGAAGTTTCGATTAAGGTTTCATTACGTGGTAAGTGAAGAGCTTATGTTGTAGTAAACGCAAATCTTGTTTCCATCTCGTATTTTAAAATTAACTCACTACACTGTATCATTTCTATGTTTATTTCAGGTAATTTCTATGTTAATTTCTTGCTAAATCATTAATTATTACTTGTGTCTCACTCGTGACTAATATTTTTATTTTCATTTACAGAAATGTTTCTATTAAATCTATTGTGTGTTATATATGTATCTTATCTTATATATTAGTACTTATCACCTCCACATGTCTACATGTATGATATCTTGACTGTTCCCCTGTGTGAATTTATAGTAACGTCAAATAATGTCTAGAGGGAACTACCTCTACGAACACATTGACATACTTCTTCTTTCAAACACAATCGGTCTATTTTCTGCTCTTTATCAATCGTCACAATGTTGTGTTCATTTATAGATCTGAATTTATGTTTATAATATCTTTTAAGCATATGATACCAGTTGGCGGTTAAGCTTATTAATTAATTCCAAGCAAATTAAAAATTTTTTTGTGTACATAGTTCTGAGAATAAATTTCCTGAAGTAGCGAACTCGCACACCGACAGATAATACACAGACGATACATACATGCGACTGTGATAATTGCTTCCTAAGTAGAATTGAGTGAATTGAGAGTACTTCGTGTGCTACTCAATTAGGCCGCGGTGACATATCCGCGCGTTTCAAAGTCGGGTGCCGCCGGCTTAAATGTCAGATATAAATAAAATATTGGTTTGGTTACCGGCACAACTACCGCGGCGTGCGATGAGCCGTAATGGCGTTATTATTATTATAATTGTTATAAGCGTAATATTAACATTCATTGTATAGCTTTTAATTAAATAGGAAATTCATTTTATCAGACGATTTTTGAAATATTTTTCATTATTAGTTTTAAGAAACGACATGTAGTATTATACAAAAATATGAAATCGCTTACGATATAGGCAGAATGTACCGAGTGCCAAATATCTCCTAATATATCCTAATAAAGCCGATGTGATTCTTTTTGATTACCCCATGTGATCGGCTTAAAATGGTTTAAGTAGTATTAAATTTATTATATTAATAAGTGTTCAACTGAATTAAGCTGCGGGTTAAAACTAAAGGTTTTAAAACTAGTAAGAGGGTGCACATTTTTTAAAGTCATATTAACTTTCAGCACAACATTTTTAAATTTGCACATATGTAGACTAATGCTCCTTGAAAAATTTGTTCCACGCTCTTTAGAGTCAAAATTTATTTGCGGAATTAAAGGGTCTAAATACGGCCTAAAATATCTCGGCAGCAGTCAGTCAATTACTTAGTCAATCACTAGTGTTATTAGTCAATCACTAGTGTTCACTTGTGATTGATATTTTTACTTAGATTAGCGGATCACGTAACGTTAGCGTTATGTGAGGTCAATGGGTCTCAATTTTAGTAGCAAATGTCATGCGATGTCAAGGTCAACACCGGTAACAATCAATCAGTCGGCCTAGCTACGTTTATTATTATTATTATTATTATTATTTGAACACTTATTGTGTTCAGTGTCGATCAGTTATGGTGGATGTTTGTGTATTGAGATGTGACAGTAGTTGTTGTCGAGGGTGCAGTAGTAATTGTACATTTGACAAGATGCCAGAGAGCGTCATATGGGTTGACTCCGTTCACGAACAGAAGGTAGTTGGTAGGATTTCTTGTGTAGGTAAATGGGATTGAATTGCATCCGTGCAGCCCTTGGGTCTCTGTCGTTTTATTCATATGTAACATTTTTATGATAAATATGAATGAATAAATTGTACACTTAGTACACACTATAGTTTACTTAAAATGAATTGAGAAGTTATTTTAATTTAGTTTAGAAGAATATAAGTTAATTTCTATGACGGTGTGCGCCAGTATTTGTATGGATGACCCCAAGACTTGAAGCTGAATTCGGAACCATTAGGCTATTATTGCTGTTATAATAGTCATAATATTAACTATATGCAATGAAATTTTTGAAGGTCATTCGTCAGTTTAGGATAGTCTTTAAATTAACGTTTCCAAGTTTGGCAGAGGATCTTTTGAAACGTGGCCATCGCGTCATCGGTTTATTTAGAGAGCCGCATTAGGCCGCGTCAGGTGAACGGACAAGGTCGCGCGACCGGTCGCCGTATTCCTCGCACCGGTTTTTTCATCCTTTTGTCGTTTTTACACGACACTCTGTAACCACCTCACGCGGATCGCCCATGTGTGTGATGTGACACGGTGAGACGCGCGAGGTATTTCGTATTATGTAAGCTTCAATCCGACGTCCGTGGAGCGCGAATGCGACGGACGATCTCAGAACGAATACGTTATTGTATTTTGGCAATGGCAAAAACGGCAATAGATAGGCTCACGATTTATTCCATGGTGGGGTTGTACAACATATCAGCTGGATCGTCGATCGTAGTGTAGATGCTACACTTTTTTTGGCTAATCCTTCAGAGAACTACAGGGCTCATTTTATGTTATGTTATTGTGTTTTTGGTGAAGGAAATCTGAATAAAAAACCTAACAATCCAGCTAAAGGGCAACGTTTGTTTTATTAAAATGTAAAAACATTTTAGATTTTATAATTCCTCCTTATTCAAGTCACGATAACGTGACTTCAGCTCATTAGTTTCTACTTACCGATATATTTATTGTTAAATTACCAACAATGTCCCACAACTTTTACTGCTTATCGTAGAAGTTGTATTCACAGCAGAATAACCGACAGTGTTTGTTCAGCTGTTCAATACATATGTTATATAAATGTGTTAATTTTCCACTTGTATTCACTTCGGCCACCAACGGGGATGCATTGGAATATGTGCTGACAATCAAAACATAGTTTTGTATGTATGTGGTCAGAGTAATATTTCATGTTCATATTTCACGTGTCCGCTGACGTTACTATGGGGTTGTAGGTACGACAACATCGGGTTCTAGTAATGTTAAGATTGAAATCAGATTCTTGGTGTAGACTATATTTTGATCTTCGTAATTAACTCGTTTCGTACCTGATCGATCGACTTCTCTGTATTTCCGTATATTTACTTATACGAATGTAAAATGATTTAACATAACCACGTATTTAGAAATTTCCTAATGTATAGTCTGATTACACTATAAACACTGGCTTTGCCTAGTTTGATGTTTAACCACGTGTATGAAGAGTCTCAAATTATAATAACACCCAAACAATAGTATTTAAAGTAACTCACCTCTTTATTCAGTCACTAAAATAGTCGCTAATATAAAATGAATAAAATTTGTTTAGTAGATTTGTATTCATTCATAAGAGATGCATTCGGTGATCTGACGTCATCACCCCCGACTAGTTTCCTTTTACTATCTTGATTCAAATAGTAAATTAATTGTTTTTTATTTTGCCAGCATTAGTGTCTACCATAGATTAAGTGTAAATTGACGGCGCGTTGATTTGTTTATAGCATTAAATACGAATATCGTAGTGGGTTCGATTCCCACCCAGAATAAATATTTGTGTGATGAGCGCAAGTATTTGTTCTGTGTCTGGGTGTAAAAAAATATCTATTTAAGTATATATTTATATGTATATATGTTATCAGCCGTCTGGTTACCGTAACACAAGCTCTCTTGACGCTTAGTTTGGGATCAGATGGCCGTATGTGGATATGTCCTAAGATATCAAAACAATCAGCTGTGTGAGGTCTAATTTTTTTTTTCGTTTTATTACGTACATAAAGGTTTTATGTTTTTCCACGGGTCTGTTTCTTTCAAACTTTCTTAAATGCAGTCGAATAATGTAGGTAGAAAATATATGAAGATCTTATGGGGTACATAACCAGCGACATGTATCTAAGAATCTATCTTGAATCATCATAAATCTTTCTTGTTATTGATGAATCACTCCAAAACAATTTGTGCCTGCCTACCACAGTGTGTGCTAGTGAGTGACGGCGTGGTGACTCGCGGTCGGTGCTGTATCAATCGACTCGGGCGCGTTATTGAGCCACTAACGGTCACACATCGCGATGATGACCGGTTTTTCAGGCTTTCACACTTCTGATGATAAATTGCCAAAGCAATATGTAATATAGACACCGTTTCAATTTGAATAGGATTAATTTACTCCTATTAATTCTATGTTCAACCAATAATGATGGGCAATAGAGTGAATAAGAATGTAGGTGAAAGAAATTTACTAATTTATGCATTTGTATCGTTACACAGGTTTATTGACGATTAATACATTTTTTTTCTGTAATGTAAGTGTTAGCGAGCGAGGTCGCTGCGGAAACAGTGGTGCAAGCGACGAGAGCTCCTGAAGAGGGACCTCATATAGGTCCGAAACTAGTCGGAAATTCTGAAATATAAACATGCGTATAGCTGGTGCATACATACTAATATTTATTTATTCATCCTTGTGTAAATCTTATAACGAGGGGTGTAACAACGTACGCAATGTTTAATTAAATTATCTCCAAGTCAAGTTTCTAATGGGTGATAAAGAAACCTAGAGAACTCAAGAGTTTACGAATATTTGGGTATTTGTGTTACTTTCGTTCAAATTCCTCCATATCAAATTGACGCGGCTTCTAACTCCTAACTTAAGTAGTCATATAGTTGTACTGTGCCGAATTCATTCTGTGCGATTTTCTGTGTGCTATCATAATTGTATTACAGGATTGTGGGTTTTATGAACGAATAAAAGCCACGGAATGGAATGGAATGAATGGAATCTGTGGAGTTTCAAACTCTGGTAATACATACATCTGTTCCTTGACTTAAATTGATCATTGATGATCAGCTATCGACTCGACGAAGAAGAAGAAGTTAACCATGATGGTTGTACTCTGTATCATTCCGGTTACTAGGA
Source organism: Mysoria sejanus stolli (assembly GCA_018245835.1). Taxonomy (NCBI): domain Eukaryota; kingdom Metazoa; phylum Arthropoda; class Insecta; order Lepidoptera; family Hesperiidae; genus Mysarbia; species Mysarbia sejanus. The sequence continues at coordinate 6,202 of DWEJ01001753.1, read as the reverse complement.
CGCATACACTTAAATATGTACATATGTGGCTATGCGGTATCTAGGTACCAGTGTATAGGTAACACTAACACGTTTGAAATTAAATGTTCAGAAACACCTTAATGTCCATTTTAGGGGTACAATCTAAGTACAACCTTGTAAACTTTAGGAAGAGCATTTGTCACCGTGAACGACGTGAAGTAGTTTTGTTCGCCTATAAAAACAACCTTCTTAGCGATTCCTTTTTATTTGGCTGTGGCGTGACCGAAAAAAAAACGTAACTTCACACCTGTAATACCCGAAGAGGTAGGCATGACCGAAACATTTAATTTTATGGTCTCTATCATTTTCGACCTTTTACGATTTAGGCTTCATCTGTACTTAGTTTGTATCCTTCAAAAGCTTTGCCTATTTGTCTAGGGAATAGGGTTGATATATGTATACTTAGTAGTCTGAGTAAATGTTGCTATTGTTTATTACTATAGAAACTACTTCGCTACGCAAATATTCGTCTTATATTTATAAACTTGAACCATTTCCAGTGTTTCGTGTTACACATGTAAACCAAAATTCTTTTAGCTAAAATTCGTATAATGTGTTACCTGTTGAGACGTTTTGCGTTTAAAGAGCACTTTACGCGTTTTATATTACTGCTTCGTCTTTGCGCCGCCCACGTCACGCGCGTTCTACTCGCGCCGGTGAATGAGTTGGGTACTTTAACGTCACACGTTACATTTTATTATTATTTTAACATATTCAAAACGTTTCATTCATTCACTCATACTGTCTTTGCGGTTGGGTTCGCTCTTTGCTTTTTTTTTCTTATTTGAGTAATTAACATTGTTCTGCTTAGCTTCTGCTAACAGGTAATTATGATTTACTGATAAATATCAGTGCTAGTTCCACACCATTAATTTATCAGGGTACCAAATAAAATTAAAGTAAAAACTTAAGCGTAAATGTATATTGGAGTAAATTTATTGCATCTGAAAAGCACCTTATTTACTTAAAACTCGGATTCTGTTCACGTTCATCGTAAAATTTTGGAACCGCTAAGATATGTTTGTTTGCTAAAAAATTTTATATCTGTTTTTTTACCTCGTAAAAAGACCGTAATACGTGGTAAAAGTAAAAATTATAGTAGGTATGATACTTGATTAAGAAGCATGCTAAATAATTTATTTGAATGAAAATCTTGCATCATAATAGTATAATATTCACTTCACAGAATTTTTAAGTTCAAAAACAAACAGCTCTCATTTTTGTTTTAGCTTATCGAAGCAAGCATTGTTCGGACGCACGACCTCGCAATCGTAACGACACGTCACCTGGTGGATGGTAATCTAGGGAAGAGGGCCGTCATTAGCGCGAGCCGTACGTTGTCGCCTGCTTTGCAGGGTTGGCGGATATGTTAAACTTTGATGCTTAGTAAAGGTGTTCTTTTATTGTGTACTTCGTTGTTTAAGTTTAGTTTGTTAACGTTATTTGATTAGCAGTGACAACCTAGTGGTTTTGGTGTGAATTTCTTTTTTACACGGATATAAATTTTAAATAGCACGATTTAGTCCAGACGTGCATGCCAGCATGCATGAAGGCACCATGTATAATAATGCGACCACGAAAGGTAGATGAAGACGTTGCACACCTTTAAAGCTTAAAGAAATTAGTTGAATTTTACTATTATAAGTGTTTATATATCAGTCATGTGAAAGAATATCTAGTTTAGAAAAAACCTCATACATATCATACAGTAAATGTTTTTGGACGTAAAAACCTGAATATTATTTCAACTAGCTGTCATAGAAAAATTGTGACAATCATTGGCTTTAGAAATTCCTATATCATTGTCGGCCCTATGTTTCTTACGAGTTAGTCTGGTGCAATACGCGTGGTACTTACCTAAGCATGCAAGGACATTAGCAGTGATCAATTGAATTTTAATCGTTGACGCAGCCACAAGTACGTATGAAGCATTAGCAAACTGAATTGCACAAGTACTTAGAGTCTCGCAAGGACCTATCATTGGACCACTATTGTTGCCTAGTAATTAGGTAATTACTGATTATTACATATAAGTTGTAGTAGGTGAGTCGAAAAGTACGATTTGTGCGTACATTGTAATAGCCCTTAATGCGTTCTATATGAGTGCAACTAATTTACATATATAATGCTTATGTATAATAGTAATTAAGGCTAGTTAATAAAGCTGATATTAACAACAAATTAAAAATCACTTCAAAGCTTCACAATCAAGAAAATCATATTTATAACAGTTCAATATTAACTAACAATTAACAAAGATCGTATATGAAATACATAAATCTTTAATCTAGGAATTGATTGTTAGAAATGAAGTCCAGCTATGTATTTTGTTTTTCACTGCGGAATTATATGTGTATTGCATACGATTATTTAATGTGCTAACCTAGTTCAATGTACACTAGTCTTTGGAATCTAATGTCTTCAGATTAAGCAGAAATTACGCACCGAACGAGTCTTACAGATTACATATAAAATATTTCATAGAAAAAACATTACCTAATTATTAATTTCTAATGATCAAAGGCGTGTTTCTAATCTTTTAAATAATCAAAGCAACAACCACTTCACTTAATTGATTTAAAAATTTATTCGGTTTAATACGCAATATTGTATAAAGTGTAATATTAAAATCTGTAAAAAAAGTCCATAAATACGAATAAATAAAACGGTATCGTCTGTTAGGTTATTAATAAATCCATTTCAATTGTACGTCATGTAAAATGTACTCAGATCCCAGATATCAATACGTCAGTTACAATTCAAACGACGGTTATCTAAACGATAAACAGTGCGAGTAACGAGCTTCAGTCCGTCTGTCACGTGTTCCTGACGAAAGACATCATGTCTCTGTTTGTGAATTGCTCACATTTTATGCCGTTCTTCTTGCAAGAACATCATGCACCGTGACTGAAATAATGAAAACGGAATATGAATGGATATTCTAACGATATTTATCGCATTTGTTATTAATTTATGATTTTTTGTAGTTTAACTTAACGTGGATTAACTGAAATTAAATTTCGACTACAGCAACATGCTTAGTAGTCGTCTAAAGAATATTAACGTGTGTCAACCTATCAACGAAAATGTTAATACATGATGTATTTAAATATTTAATAGTGTTTAAGGTTCCCGCGTTCTTAGTCGCCTTTTTCTAATATGATGGGAATGTTGGAGTTTTTTTTTCAAAACGAGCCCAAGTCAAGTACTCTTATATAATTACAGTTTGTTACAAAAAAAATTCTGCGTAATGTTCATTGAACACAATATGTTTTTATTTCTGTACCGTCTTGGAAATATTACATACAATTTTAGCGTTAATCTATTTCCTTTTATTTTCATAATGTTTTCTGTCATTTCCATGTCAAAAACAGGTGAATTATCGTAAGAATTTTATTATATCAAGTATTTGCACCTTCAATATAATATTTTTTTAAATACTCCAGTAAACATTTTAGATAATGTATATAATAAAACATTGTATTTTTATGTCTTATAATCTGACGTCTGAGACCCTCGGCTAACTTAATTTGCGACATCAGCTTAAAGCACATTGTACGGGGAGAGTAATATTTTAGAATCCGTAAAATAACTTGGCACTAAGCCAGCGAAATTTTTATGACGGCGTTTGACATGTCTCTCTCAAGTTACGAATTTTCAAAGAAATAGCTATATAACAACACTTAATATTAATAGAAGTAGATGGTAGTATGAAAGCTAGATACAGCTTCAGCTAGATACAGTTCACTGTGAGTCTAATTGTAAATGAATGCCCTTAAAAATAGACGAATGTTGTAATTGAATCGAAATTGGCTTCATTTCCGTCGAATCGTAAACCATCACCGCCCAGCCCGTAAACTGTGGATATATGGACCTTTTCCACTCCCCGGGGCTTCATTTTGCCGGTAGTTGTTTTATTTACAACTCTGCCTACGTTCGCAATAAGACGTTGTAAGGCTACTACAGGGTAGATGGACATAAAGTACCTGCTAGCATGTTGATGCAAATTGAATTTGAGTCTAAGACGTATTTGTATGCCCTCTAACTAAAGATCTAATGTAAACCAAACTGATAATATTTGAGAATTATTGTTGTTTTAGTTAAAGTTTACGTACTTTAGTCATGCCAAAACTTTCGTCGGTTCCTACATGCAATTACCTCGTCATGTTTAAGTAAAATAAATACGTAGTGAAGGGCGACAGAGTAAAAGAACAATGGGTCTTTACAGTTAATTAATCGTTAAACAATAACAGATTTGTTTCATATACATACATATATCACCTAGCTATTTATTACAAATAAACTTAACGTCTGATGCTGGAAAGCATCAGAAGTAATTTTTCTAAATGTAGAAGTTCAAGTGTTCCACGGGGAACAAGTTCGTCTGGATTTATACTAAAGTTTTTGCTCTTCGCGTACGGTGAATAAATCGAAGTTTTATCTTCTCATCCACATTATGCTGTCTGAAATAAGCGTTGCTAGAATATTTTTCCACAAAGACTTACATTTTAGCAACACTTTTTTAAAAAATATGTTTGGTTTTTCTGTTCTCTTACAAATCACATTTTTTCTTATCCCAGTAGCGTTAAAATTGCCGTATTCCGTTTAACCCTGTGTTATAAAAGTTACGTAAATATTTCTGAAGCGATTTCCTAAAGCAAGGTTACGTAACTTTCCTCCACCGCAAAGTCGAATGAGTGCGGTTTTAAAAATGAATAGCGATGCAGTTAGTCTTTAGTTGATTTTTTCCATGCCAGTCGGGTTTCCACTTCGCTAATTATCTCAGTAAATTTTTCCATGGCCGCAGAATTTGGAAATCGTCGTTCCATTATTTATCTTTGCATGCTTAATTTTATGTTATCGTAAAAAATAACATGTATCCTATAAAATAACATATATTTCCACCACTTCCTTGATAAATGTGCGATCAACAACAACACACCATTAAAAAGACTTTACGTTAACCGGATGCATAAATTCAAATTTAGCGACTTGATCATCATATCCGTTGACCGCCGGCCCCCCACCGTCAATTTTCGCATAAAACCATAACAATGACGCCCAAATTGTTCTTTTCTTATCTCGTCACTATGTGATTGGGTAGAACTATTAAGTTCTACCCAATCATGTTGTTAATGTTACATGTCGTAGGTGAATTATCACCTACGACATGTAACATTAACAAAGTGGATAACAACAGTAAAAGAAAATCACAGGGGTATTACGAACGCCAAAATATTATTAGCATAAAATATTAGTATACTAGTAGAGTTTCTGTCAATCATTTTGGACTTGTTATTTACTATGATTACTATTTCTTCATCGACATAGTTCTGATAAATCTTTATCGGCCCTCTCAGTAAGTACCTACATATAGCACTTATTTAAAACCAAAGTAATTTTTTAACACTGGGTCTATGAAGTTTTTAGGAGGTGAGTGAGATATTCGCTCATTTTAAAGCCTTTTTCTTCCACTTTTGTGTTATATGGCGGGCAAAAAAATTAGGAACGACTTTCTGGGTCGACCGTGTGACATTTATAAAGAACCTCATCGCGATTTCGAACCGAAACATACCAATAACTATTTTCGGTTTTTCACTAGTTTTCTTTTGTTATTCGGAGAACGCAAGTAAGCATCCAAACAATTGTATCGATTGTGTTTGTTCAAAGAAACTGGCATTGTGTACAATACGTTATCTAGAAATATAACGCCAACAGATTTCACGCACAAACGGTTTCAATAACAAATCGCCAGCGACAATAGACCATCACGTATTGCAAGAATTACTAGTACTAGCGGAACAATACATTATAGCATTGACTTCGTCAATTGGACGATACAATGAGAAACGGGTAGCAACGGACTTGTCACAATAGTTTCGTTGCCGCAGATAACAGACTGATCCGACTTGGTTTGGCATAACCTATATACTCGTTACTGTTAAGTCCATAAATAAGCAAAAATAAAAAAAGCAACTTCACGCCTGTAATCTCCGAAGAGGTAGGCAGAGAAATGCAAAACACTCCCACGTTTCACTAGTTACGTTTATGTCCCACTATGGAATAGGTGGTGAGCCATATCCAGAGCCATCCAACTGGCACATATCCAGATCCCGAACCACCACTAGAAAATCTAGGTTATAGAAGAAATTATACAATATAGTAGAAATTAGTAGTGTCT
>DWEJ01001752.1:0-12458 GCA_018245835.1 Mysoria sejanus stolli | reverse complement strand
CATATACAAAAACATTAATAAATCCAGATCTGTTTTATCTCTTAAACATCAATGAAAGGACATGCTCCGAACGTCTGCGATTATGTGACTTCGAGAACTAAAGGATTGTACTATGGCTAGCGGCGTACAACTCCTATCTCCCGTGAGAAGCTTGCTATATAAGCATAACCTAATATGTATAAGCAGTGTAGCTAAATAGTTTTATTGGATTATAAGTCACGCATATCTTTACATGTTTTAAATATATTAAAACACTTCCTCCAGTAAACAAAGAAATGGTAGATAAAAGTAACATGATCATCACGCCTGTAATCCCCGAAGAGGTAGACAAAGCAATATAGTACACTTTTTATCACCACGTTTCACTATACACTGGGCACATATCCAGACTCCAAGTCACTACTAGAAAAATTAGATAAATCCAATCGTGCTCGACCCGGGATTTGAATCCTAGAACCCTAGGCCGGCAGTAGGGCTTGCAAGCAACACGACCAACAAGGCAGTCAAAAGGTACGTAAAAGTGCTCTATACTTATACGTAATATAATTCGTCGGAATGTTCGCTAGAATATTAAATGTGTTTGATGTGTAATTGTCCATGGGTACACGTGATCGGAGCAGTGTGTCCATGACTTAAAATTTCGCCAATTTGGTTAACCTTTAAGGATAATCGGCTTACTCACTGTCTTTTGGTCCGTGAATTATAAATTTTCATTATAACGCCTCATCGTAAAACAGAAACGATAATAGCGTTATAATTTGTGCTATTCGCAATAAGTTGCGGGCGAATTACGGTGCGTGATTATCAAAAAAATCTTGTAATAAAATTCCGTGGATGCCATAAAGACCGAAACGCCTGGTGTTCGGTACATATTTTATTAAAAAACTTCCAAGCATCGTGTCACCACAGTCGGCGTTACAAGTTTGCTCGACGATGTCAATCTTCTTATATTAAATATTTTCCTCACTGAATCTTTTAGTGCGCGTCGAGAAATATCTGGACCGGCGAAATTTGATGGAAGCGATGAGATTACAGAATTTGTTGGAAAACAAGACGGTAACATACACCAAATATTCTGTAACATCGACAAAATTTTATCTGTCCGTGTAGTTAACTCTGTATATAAAAATGGGTACTATGCAAACAGAAAATTGTAAGTTGAATAATCTAAAGGTTAAGTAGGTGGTAGGTATATTGGTAGGATAAGTACAGGTTAGTAATGAAACTATTAAATACTGCCATTGACATAAATTGATCTCTTAAAATATGATAATAATATGTAAATAGAATTTCTAAGTAAGAAAAAAAAGTAAACAGCCCTCTTTTAACTTTTTTACGTAAAGATCAGAATACTGTAATAAAAATATTTCTGTTGTTATCCTTCATTCCGCTTTATTATTATAGAAATACACGAAGTACGAGCATTAAGCGTAACGTTACTTTCCTGCTCGATTAATATGAGTAGGATATCACACGAATTTGTATCGTCTAAGCAGAATTTTCATTGCCATTTCTATCAAATAGTAAAACAAAAGAAAATGTTGCTAAACCCGTACTTGTTAGAGTACTGTCATTTCTGTCACGACAGTAGAAGACAGTATTGAAAACAACAACGCTTAAAGGAATTATAAAACAAAAAATAAATAACACGACAAAACAAATTTATGAGTAACATAAAAGTTGCATTTCTCATTCTGAAGGACCCTTATGGTGAATTAATGCGACATAAATCATAATGAAATAACAACAGCAGTGACGGAAGGAATCATAGAAACAAGCAATACAATTTGAACAATGTCTAACCAGCTCTCGAAACGGCAATAAAGCAAATAGAAAACAACTAAGAGACACTTCAAGCATTCCCCATTGTGTAGCGGTGCCACCCATTGTTGATAGTAAAATGTAAAAATCACTTAGCACCGTGCATTTCTTTGAAGGCGTAAAACAATTTAGAATTGAAAGCCCACTGTGTACACCCTATTCATTCATAGAGCGTTCGGTAAAATTTTATTGAGTGCCCCTTTCATTAAACCCTATGCTAATGAGAACGTGTTAATAGGAACTTCCTTGCTTCGCCTTCTAGTTTATATTATCAGATGCCTTTAATTCAGCCCCTTTTTATCTTTTCCCGAGTCTAATGGATTCTTTTATAGCAGTGTTATGTTAAATTTTTATTTCAGCCTTCAGTTTGTTTTAGGGTGCCGATACTGCCCACATTGTTTAATGCTCCATTTCATTATCATTAACTGTCTATCCCTTGTTTGAATCATTTATCACACGACTTCTTTGATTCAATCTATTTATAAAGGCATTCAGATACGTTTCATGTCTCCAAATTCTTTCGAGAAAAGTTCTATCTCTGCTTGCTATCAAAAACTACGAGAGTAATAAACTCGTTATCGGCTTCAAATTAATTACATTAATTAAATCTCACAGTTCGAATTATTAACGCCATCCACTTGTAATGGGTTTGAATTCTCGCGAGGGCAATTAAAGAAATTATTTCCAGTTCAACTAAGAAGATTAGCGATCACGTTCAATCCTCGGTTTACTTTAATGTCTTAATAAAATCGAATTCAAGTTACCGGATAAAATGGAAATGAAATGCAGCGGTTTCTGATTGACGCTACCATAACTCCATACACTTTCATCTTTGATTGCTCGGAAATAATTACATTTTCACCGTATTCCTAATATATTAATGATTATATTGTATATGTATACGATTTCTGGTATGTTTCATCTATTAAAATATATTAAGCCGCTTTAGGAAATGTTAAATGTCGCTGTTCGTGGTGAGTTTGGGAAACTACGTGATTGGCATCTATTTAGAGCAAATACCATTTTTTACTGTGTGTAGATTATAGTAAGCACATTTACTGTATATTTAGATATAAAACATACCGATGTAGTAGTCAGTTCTCGCAGCGTCGCGTTAAACTAAATGAGAACTCAATATTAACTACAGCTCTGACTGAACCTTACTAGTCCCGCTGCTTAAACATTTATAAATAAGAGTAATTTCTCCCATTTAATTAGTTTTGAAGTTGTCCTTTATAGTCACCAAATACATATCAAAAAACACCTAAAATTATTATTTATGAACACTGTCAAAATTAGAAGTATTCTCAAACAAGCTGTATCAAAGATTTATTGAGGCGGAATTTACAGCACGTTTACGACAGGTACAGCCGATGCATTCGCACGTACAGCCTAGAATCGAATAAATCGTGCCGTTCTCACAAAACATGAGCGGGCTACAACATGTATCGGCCGACCTGGAAATCAAAAAACAGCATCGACAGGCCTTTGCCCCAAAGGGAATAGTAATGTTGCTCTCGAGTTCAGTTTCCGTGCAAGAGAATTAGATTAGAGCGTATGAGGCAACGCTTGTTGTCCGATAACCGTTATCCGGGATTACCGCATCGTTCAATTTGGTCTCACCCGTATGCAGCTCTATAAAAAATTGTACAGTTCTAGTTCGAGAGTGCCGTTGTTTTTACACTATCACGACAATGTGATAGCACTTTTATTCATTTTTCATTTTTATTCACTTTTATTCATTCACTTTTGTCCATATAATTTCAATAATATGTTCCTAACGTGATGTTCCTCATTTCCGTCTAAACAAAGGTAGTTAATATTTCATATTACTTTACTAAATAATTATGTCTTCAGGTTCCTCATATCTCTGTTCCATTTATTACTTTCAGATTTAACATATGATCATGTTATTATAACGAAACAATGGTCATTTGCGGGTGGGTTTGAAAATAAAAAAATCATCTCCTTCAAAAATCATGTAAATACAAACTGAGAATTTAGATAAAATATAAATATATAACGTAATCTAAAAGAACATGACAATTCAGCAAGGATATTAGGCCGAGCAGGCGAGGTAACCCTACAAGCACGGCCCCGATAACCGTTAACTCAGCGTTCCAACATTCGCATTGATCTTTACACTGTGAATTGAACAAAAGTCCGGAAACCACCATATATTTTGTTTAGAATGGAGGAACTTGAAAAACGAGTTGAGATTTAATTGACTTTAACTTTGTAATGATTTGATAAGGTTATATGTTTTAAAATGATAGAGTATTTTATTAAAAAACAATTTATTATTTGGTTTAATAGAAATGCTTTCTGAACTGCTCACGTATCTTCTGAACCACCGTTAATAAATTCTTCTTAAAGATAAGTTCATTTATTTATCCATACACGGCAAACATTACTATAGAAAAATTTGATCACGACATCCCTTCTTGAATTACTGTTTCTTTCAGTGTCAATTGTCTTTTAATTTGTGTATTTCATATCTTGTAAACAAAAAAATATTTATTTCTCTCCACCGTGCCATTCGTACCGCAATAGTTCCCAATTATACTGTAATGGCCAGCTTCCCAGTAATTGATTTATAAGATCAAATCAATTGTGGTTTCGGCTATAAATCAATTAACAAAGCATAACTTGATCAATTCGATGACGAAATTTGACCACATTTTTATTAATTGAACTTAAGTTGGTTTATGAAACAATATTTAAATGTCCAATGAGTATCAATTTATTTTCCCCATTATTTCACTCGTTTCATGGTTGGCCTAAAAATAATCTTATAAGCTGTGTCCTTTCCCACGGTTAAAATTATGCCTATACCAAAGTTTTAATAAATCGATTCAACAGTTTTGGCTGAAAAGTAGGTATTAAAGATAATTAAAAGCTAATAAGCTCATAACATTTGGATTTTGATTTACATTGTATTCGTTTATTATTACGTGTATATTTAAAAATGAATTACATGGAATGTTACATAAGCGTAACGTGTGTGAAACCTTTCAAATTATTGTTATGAAGAAACACTGGAAACTAACAATATTAATACAATAACTATGTTATGAAATTGTTAAATGCTCTGGAGAAAAAACACATTTCAACTTTATTTCACTAACTGTAAACCGTAATTGGAACAGGCGACGTATTAAGAGGCTGATCGCAGATAAGGATGCGCCCAACTATGTATATCTTCTCGACCGCATGCTGTTGTGTGCAGATATGTCAAGTTTTAGTGTCAAGTTTACACGCTTACTTAAAAGCTGCTGCTAGCTTACAAAATGCTGTTATAATTTTATAACTCGATTGAAGATAGTGGAGGTGAAGACCGATCTACCCGTAGAGCTTCGACGGGCGATAACGCGAACTGACGTAATCGCTCCCTCGCTTGAGCGGTGACGCTGATGCGTTCTGAATCTAGATCAATCCGGAAAGGCAACGTGGATTGTGACCTGAAATGTGGGCTAAGATATCACGTTCACCTTAATATTAAAGAAGGTATTTGAATAAAATGAAATATCACGCCCGAAATCCTTGAAGGGGTAGTCCAATGAGTGCTGTAGATACATTTCCATGTGTACATTAGATATGTTTATGTTCGGCTATTGAGTAGGGGATGAGCTCATTGCCATACGCTCCGACGAAACGTTTTCTCGTCTCGTCTGTTTTATAGCATAGATACATTGGACTACAAGAAAATTCTGACGTATCCTCACTTGTTCGGCTAAGCGATCTCATACGACTAGATACTCGTCGTCATATGATACGCATATACTGATTGGTCTTGAGTACGTATTACACGTAAGTACTCAAGACCATTGCGTTGATATAAAATCTATACTCATGGAGCTAGTACAAAAGTACTGCGACTCCAGGGCAGATACCCGAGAGACGCGATGTAATGTGACCGATAAAACAATACGATTCGACTAACCTTTCTCCGAGCATACCGAAATATACCTCGTTAGTTTTCTCCGAAATGTACCTACACTTGTTTAGGCGACTGCCACTCGGGAGTTCGGTTGTACTTCGTTGTGATAAAGAAAGTTCTGGAAGAAATAATATGATCAGTACATGTAGTGACTTGAGTATGAAATATTTTTTATACATTATAACTGGCAAAGAGTACAAACAAATACGTCCGATTGCGCAGTTAACCAAGACGGATTACGTGGTAACATGTTAACGTTAATTGTTTTTGTATTTGTTAATTGCTTATGCGTGAATTTCTATGAATAAAATTGATACAGTTTTCATAACATAGGTCTAAATGAACAAATCGTGGAGAATGTTCCAGAGAAATCCAGATTAATCATAATTTATCAGCAAAACGTTACGTGGACAATTCCTTCTATCTATATTTCATTTAATTGTGACATAAAGAGACAAGGTGTAAACGACTTATAAATCCTTTTGAGATGGTCTCTTGTAAAAAATAAAAAAAACCGGAAAGTAATCATCAAAACCACAGATTATTATCAATCGCTTTAAGTTAATCGCTCATATATTGTCATAACCATCGATCTGAATAGTTAATCAGCAGTCATGAACCGGCTTTGTTTCCAAACCAACATTCTGATGGTAATGAAGAAAAAACACAAACAAAATAATTCCCATAAACAAATCTGGTGATAAAATAATCTTAACTTGAATTTTATTTTAGACGTACCTATCGTGTTTCAATTAAAAATTTAAGATTGTAATGATAACAATCTTTATTAACGTCCAATATATCAATATCCCTGAGACTCCACAAAACTTAGATATAACTTTTGTAGTTCAATGAACTAAGGCTACTAGCATACGAGTAAATAAAATGTATGAAATAAGTTTTTCTAATAGTAATATTTTAATTTTGTGTCGAACCTAAAACTCTGGAGTCTTAGACAATTAACAGCATCAATCTTGGATAGACTATTGCTACTTAAATAGGGGTATTTAGAAAATAACACCAGACTGGATTAAAATTAAGTGAATGAGTGTGAGTGTATGTATGTTTGTGTGTGTGTGTGAGAGTAACTGCGTGGAGTAAGAATAATCTTCTTATTTTACACACTATAGTAATTAAATATACCACCTCATGATCATCATCACCATCAGCCTTTTTGTACCACCTCTTCAGTATTAACTGACCTGTTATTCCCGTGAACAATGAAACTTACTCTGAACCGAGGATTATAGGTTCGATTTACACTCAAAGCAAATACTTATGCAATAAGCATGATAATTTGTTCTGTAGCTGGATGTAAAATTATACGCATTCTAAATAATGAGTAGGTACTAAAAATATGTAACGCTAACTGAAATTTACCTACGCAAGTGAGTAAGATGGCCCGTGTGTAAGCACCCTAAGGGTCAAATATGAATGGTTGTTCAAGTAATTATTGCCTACCCAAACGAGTTGTTTAAGGTTTTATATGTTTGCATAGAATTACGAAACATGAGGATAATTAACAGAATTGTTTTTCATTTATTGCGATACCCACCCAAATATGAGAGTTTCTATGGCCATAAAAACCATAAAACCAACGAAAGACACTTGATTCATGTTTGATAATTAATTCATACTTAATTGCGACAGTCGTTTTCTTATATATCGATGATAATGTAAAGATGATAACTGTTTGCTTTTTTAGGAGTAACTGTCAAAGTATGATAATAAGTTTCTGGTTTGATATTCTTTTTTATATTTCTGTAATTTTTCAAATGTTTAAATGGAGTATGGATCGGACCAAAAATAACACGCTAATTGAACGTCTAAAATTCAATTGCGTGACTTTAATAACGTAACACCACGCCTGTAATCTCCGAATAGGTAGACAGAGCAGTGTAGTACACTCCCAGATGTTGCCAGTTACGTTTACGTCCTACTATAAAATAGGTGGTGGGTGTATTGTATGAGCCACTATTAGAAAATCTAAGTAAGAAAAATCTAGTAGTGCCCGACCCGAAGTTTGAACCGACGACCTCTTGATTGACAGTCGCACTTGCAACAAACATGAGCATCGAAGTCATCAATTCCTACATGAAGTGTAATTAATAAAATAGTAACTTAATTCACAAAAAAAATTGACGAAACGAACATCAAATAAACAAAAAAACGATTTAGTGTTATTACGTCAAAAATGTATGTGACTATGTTTCCAACGCTCACCCAATAACTTCTCTTATTTACTTGAAGTTTTACGCTGCACTCCGTGCACAACTTGTAAGCTTTAATATTCTGTTCTTCAACAAAACGGTTATGCCCAGAAGCGTCGGAAGCGTTCCTTAAATAAAGACGCTGTAGCGCACATAGATGTTCAAAATGTCTAGATGTGTCCAAATCGGGCTCAAGCCAGCTATGTATGTGAATAATTTCATAGCCCATCAAGTCGCCAGGAGCGGAGCAGTGTATGGTGTCACGACTTTCCGACTTACATCGATCTAAGAATACTAAAAGTGACCCGTAACAAATACATATTTTCAAATCTGTATTCTTACTAGTACTTTGAAATAATAGTAACATAATTTGCAGGTGACTTAAAATTTCTTGACCATTCAATTTCAAGGTAAGAAACTTTAAAGATCTGTAACGAACTGTAAATGTGGATGTCATAAATAACAATTAGCATTCTTCATAATCTATTCGTGTAATAAAAAAAATGTATGTGTTGATTTTGGACAGTGTATGTATATAGCATATACCTTTTTTTAAAGGATTTTTAACGTGTTTAATTATTCTTTGCTTCATTGACCTACATCTTTAAACTACTATGTTTCTATCTCCATAAATTAAACCATGGTAAAAAGTCGAAACAAATTAGTACCTAAAAAGTAGTTCTCTCACATTTGATTTATATCTCATAATGTCCTTAATGAAAATAAATATAGCATCATTATAGTGTCCCATTCTGTAGACGTGAATGGACATCGTATCCGGCGCCAGATTAATGACGCTCTTTATTGCTTTCTGAAGCTTTTCGTGATAGTATTTGAACGAAATATATACGAGGTCATTTCTAGTATACCTGATGTTAAATTTCCTACGATCATATGAGGTAGTGTTATCCAAAATATAACAGTAATATGCAACAACACACAGAGTATTGAACAGGAACCTGTTTTTCTTATGTTGACCATGAAGTTTCGCTCGGTTCGAAAACCGCGATAATTAGTACAAAAACTTAAGAAATATACGAAATACCAATATAAAATAACATAATTGAAATGATGCTATACGTAATCCTAGAAGAATTGTTATCTACATTGTACAAATATACACAATCACTTCAAGAGGAGATTTTATTAATCAGTTTAACAAACGCTAGGCTAGTAATACATATTTTTCTACGTTATTCTTACACAGTAGGTAACAACGTATTTCAGTCCTCCCCCAGAGCACCGGAGTTTTATGCAAAGATGAGGAAAATTATTATTTTAACAGACTATTCAAATAAGACCAATGTGACTTAATCCATGAATTTAATAGTCTTCTAAGATATTGCTATTTTTCTAAAATTTTGTAAAATGTAAAAAAATAAGACGTCAAAGAAATGATTTATTAGTATTAAGTATATTTAAAATACTTTCATCAAATGAACAGAGATTAAAAAGACATTATCACGCTAACAGTGCAATCGCACTCACTAGCAAAAACCAGAAAGTTGCGAACAAATAAAAAGATACACAAATAATTACGAATTCAGATGCAAATGTTACTGCTTTTACTTTTACTAGGCTATTCGTAAAGATTTTAGCCAGTATTAAAACAACAATTAAGAAATTCTTCGTTATAGGATTATTATGATCGCAGTATTGGTTTTGAGGATTGGCACAAATAGATATACTATTATAACAAACAAACACAACCGAAGTTTTGTCGTGCAATTTCAATTTAAATTTAGTTTTCACAGCAATGGACAAGAAAATTATCGCTATTAGTAATCCATACAAAGTATATTTCACTGATAGTGTTATATATTTGGTGCTGTTTAATACATAGAACGAATTTCAACGGTGCAATTTTAAACGAAGAAAAGAGCATTCATTATTATCGGCTCTTGAATACAGAAATGCCACTAAGTGACTAAAAAGAAGCAATACATAGATAGAATCCAGTTAAGTTCGCAGTCGCGTTCATCTTTAAGAAGCAATTAAGGTACTTTATTTCTTTCATTAGATCTCGAATCCACTGTTAGCGGCTTATTTATGGGTGGAAGTTCCAAAGCTTTTATTCCTAGAGAGCTTTGCCAGCTAACTTTGTTGGAATGTTTTGCAAGTATGTTTTGTTGTTATTTGTTATATAATTAATAACTTGTACTTTCAGCTTTATTTGTGGAACAATGAACCTTCATAGTTACTGTTAAGCAGGAAAGTGGAAATAGTGTTATTTTAATGTAAGCGTTATTTCATTGAGTAGTTCAGGGTTCTGCTGTTAAACAATAATATTCGTTTACAAGACAGTCTGTACACTACAATGTATACAACAATAGACTACAATGACCGTTAATAAATCAATAGAGTCTCATCTACGCATAATATCGATCTGGTGAGTATTGTTCTAAATGATTAAATTGCAAACTTCATCTCGTTTCAGTTAGTTAACACACAATATAGTTAGTAAAATATGAAAAATAGTAACACAAAAAAATATTTTTATATCTAATACTAAATTCGACAATTTTTATTATGATAATAATTAACAATATTTTTTAATATCCTTTGTAAAAAAAAAACATTTTAAATTCTAAATACTATCTCACTAAACTCAAAACACTATCAAATTCATAATAACAGGAAATAACTTATTCAAATAAGTTTTATTGACCAATATTTTCTCCATATTTGTTTAAAAAATGATAAAAATAAGGTTATATAAAATCATGCGCTTAGAAAAGTTAATGTAGTATTCTGTGTAATTCATGAATTTTGTCATTGTTCATTAAATGTCATTGTTCTTTAAATTAGTCAAAATGCTCGATTCTATTAAAAACGATTACATAAGCGAATGCTAATACCAATAAGAAATTATCCATCTGGGTACTCTGGGATATTTACCCACGTAAAAATGAATTAATTCCAATACAATTGGGTAGTTGCTGAGAGATAAACAAATATTTCTCGTATCATCCAATTGAACAGCAAACGTTTCATTGGGGTCAACTACTTATACCGCTATTTTCTTCGCTTCTATTTCGCGAGGGTTATTTAAAAAATGAGAAAATAAAACTTGACAGGGTAGTCTTCCAAGTTGGAACTTGTCCGTACTTCTCGGCGTTATATCACGCGCGTGTCACGCACCGCGACCCGTCCGATCTTCTGCTCCCCGAATACTAATAAGTTAATCTTTTACATCACGTTCTCGTGAAACAAAGAGATGAGGGCAAGTATGAGATAAAACGACCAGCGTATCTTGATCGCTTGAGCATTCATCCTTAGTGTAATAATCTAACGGTTTGGAGGTTTCGGTAGGTCTTCGTTGAGTTGAGTCGCTGTGGTCGTGTGAGTATTAAATGGTGTCGGAATTATGAAAGGATTTGCTCTTTGAATACTAAACGAGCGTTGTGTGCAGTCCGGCAAGTGGCGTTCAGTGTCCGAGATTTTTTCTCGTCCCCCACTTAAGCGATTCATATGATAATCTTAGTGTAAATGATGTCTTTAGAACGTTTAAAGATATTTAAAGTTACGTGAGTGGGCCTAATTTGAGATGAATAGCATCGTTATGCGTCATTAGCCATATACTACTAGATAGGTAAAGCAGAAGACATAGAAATGTCCTTGGACATGTTTTAAATTTGTTTTATTAATAAATATTCCCTTTCCGACATAAAAAATTCTTGCAATTTTGGAGTTAAAAATTCTTCTGCTGTTAAAGCCTAAACCTTCCTCGGAGTTCAAGTTGCTTAATAAATATCATTCATCAGCAAAAGAAGAGTTACAATACAAAAAAACAGAGTTACATTCCCATTATAATTCATGGGTACGGGTAAAATTCATTATTAATATTACTTTTAATAAAATTAATGTAGCAAAATTCAATCCTTGTCCTATACGCAAACAATATAAAGGGAGTAAATAATCTCTCAAATAATATGCAACTTGCAAATGAACAAACGAAAATATCAGTTTATAACGTAAATTATGTCTATAATTCTTGACAGGACAGGCAGAAAAGTGTGGTTAGCTCCCACATTTCACCAATTACGTTTACGTTGAGAATACGGCACAAATCCAGACTTCGACCCACTACTAGAAATTTTTAATAGGAAATCATAGCTAGAAAATTCAACCTAGGTGTTAAACCCATAACCTTGCAATCTCGCTTGCAACGACTCGACCAACGAGGCAATCAAATATTAGTTTATAGATAATATTTTTTCAAGTAACCATAAAATATACTAAAGTAATCAACAGAGAGAAGTTGGAATAATTGGTGATACGAGGTTGTCATATGACAACCTCGTATCACCATATGGGAAACAATACGCAAAAATAAATAACTGAATGAAAGGAGTACGAACATTAGTAATTCCTTAGAAAGTTAAGTAAAAAAGAACTAAGTAATACATAAAATCACTGTAGAAACTCCATCAAGATGGCGAATGTAGTAAAGCTACCGAAGGGCCTATTCCTTGTCTTATTTGATA
>DWEJ01001751.1:0-12458 GCA_018245835.1 Mysoria sejanus stolli | reverse complement strand
ATGACTAAAATATGACTTCCATTGAGTGTATGTATATACCTTATAATGAATAAAAGAATTTGAATTTGTATGTGTTTCGTGGTTGAAAAAATTGAATTATATTAAATGCATAGTTGGTTTAAATAATAAACAAAGATAAAACTTTATAACCATTTTAAGAGCACTTATAAAAGTGCGATTGCTCATCGAGTGGTTCGGGTTTCGAATCCCGGGTCGAGTACTATCGGATTTTTCTAACTTCAGTCAATTTTTCTAACATCTATTTATAGATTTCGCTAAGCTCTAGTAGTGCGTAGGAGTCTGGATTTGTGTTTGGTGTATGGTAATAGGTTCACGCTTTATTTCACGGTTAGATGTACACGTGGTTGGTGAAACGTGCGAGTAATTTACAATCCTCTTTCTATCTCAACGGGGATTAGTAGCGTGATTATACGTTTGATAATAATAGGTTAAAGGCACAAGAACTTCTTTATGTCCGGTTGGATAAAGCATATCTGTACATATGTACATGCAGTGATTTTCATTAGTAATTTTTAAAAGTTCATATATCACTTATGTTTTATATAATATTTTGCTATTAATTTCAAAGCATGTTGAACAGCTGTTACTTTAATAACACGGCAGCCAATAGTTTCGTTAAGTACTTAGCGTACCTAGGAACTTATTAACGTTCTTGAGACTTCCTGTCTAAAATACTGTCTATTGAGTACGCGTAGGATGTACTTTGGACGACATGCAATTCGATGCTTTCATCATTCTATCTTTAGTGGTGTGATTGGTTTGATTTATACCTCTAGCGAGGCTTTCCAAAGCTTTAACGATAGTTATTTAACGGTCTTGACTAAATATGTATCTTAGATACTGGATGAAGGGAGATTCAGAAGTCTCTGAAATCGGAGTGAGTGTAAGCGAGAGAGGTGATGAATGTAGAAGGAGCACGTCAGGACAGATACCACACTTCCTCGTTGGTCGGGAGGGTGCAAGCGCGACTGCCGATCAAGAGAGCTTGAGTTCAAATCTTGGTGTTATTTAGTAGTGTATGACGATAGCCTCACCTCTTATTCCATAGTGCGACGTAAATGTTACTGGTGAAACGTGAGAATATAGTGCGCCTCTCCTGCCTGCCTAATGAGGTATTACTGGCATGATGTTACGTGTTACGATTAACCATTCAAGTAGCTGTTCTTGCTTTGAGTACCTTAACATGACAGGTCGTTTGCTACATGCTACCAAGATATGGTTTGAGAGGCCTTTTGTAAAGGCTTACCTGAGAATAAATCCCGTAAATGTTGGCTTTTCTTCGGTGTGACGTCACGTTTGACCTTCAGAGCGAGGATGAAAAGCTCTCGCGCTTTATCCCCGTGTCTCAAAAAATTTGGGTAAACAGCATTAAACATCAGTAGCGCAGATGGAGTTTTATGACTTTTCTCCATAGACGGAACATGTTTTTATTTTGAATATTGAATAAAAAATGTAAGAAACTCATATTTATGTCAAAATAATCTTTATGTGGGCTTCCGGTTGCGTGTTAACAAAAGAAATAATACTAAATAATAATAAACTTTCATCAAGTAATAGTGTGTGATATACTAAAAGATTTTATCTGGTACATCGGAAACTGTTTCTAGATATTATTTTCTACATTACTTCCACCGTCAAATTAAAAAGCTACTTTAAACTGCGTAACTAACAACATAGAACGTGTAGCTTCGTAGCGGCGGTATCGCTACGATTACTACGCTTCATTGTAACTTTAAAGTTACGGGGCTACGTAGAGTAGCTACAACGTGCTACGAGCACTGTGTGAAGACATGTGATATTTAAAAGAGTCACGCTTAGTGTGTAGTAAAGTGATCAATTTTTAAAACGATTGTCTTCGGATTGTCCTAGGTTACCACTAGCGATAAGTTTCTCCTAATGTTAAGGTACATCGTAACCCACGTTAAATGATCATTATTCTCTTTATGTTTTCTTACCTTGGATGGCTCATTTGTATGCTTCCTGTATTATTTAGTTATGATGTCAAAATAACTTCTGTTAAAATTTCTGTACTATATTTCACATAAATACAAGCTAGAGGGAACAAGTGATACAATGACAGGTCGGCAAGAATTTTTGCGATTTACAAACGAAGTGCAAAATTGATACAGATTCATATAATAAGCTGCAATACAGGCGCGTTCGATAGTCGCGGTGCCACTGAGCTGGCAGCTAGTGCATGTCTAACAATGGAAGATCGAATAAGCTGATCGCTTCGCTTCGAACAACTAATACATACACACTCACTCAGACGCACATACACACTCCCATACACACCCACTCAAACGCACATAAATACACTTTACTAACAAAATAGAACATTTAAGGTCTCAAGCATCGGTATACGAGTAGGTACTTACCGGTAGCGACAGGCTCTCGACGATTTTCTTGAATACTTACTTTTAACAGCTAGTGTAGAAGTATCCAAATATCTAGATAATTTTGTAGTAGTTTTAAGTCTTCTAGAGAAGATAGAGAGATAAAGTAGTTTTAAGTCTTCTAGAGAATTTAATATTGTATCTTTATTTTATTTTATTTTACCTTTTTATTTTTTTTGCAAGGGTCTTGTTAGAAGATTTTCTTTTCTGAAAAATTAACACACCAGTTGACTAAACTGCACATAAAGTGGTTCGCACTAAAAATCAGTAGCCGTGGGGTTCCGCGGTATAAGCTGAGTGCGAACCCTTTCCATCACATCAAATGTTATCTCAAAATTAGTTTAATTTAATACTGTTTTAATTTAGTTTTTATTGTTGATTTGTTTCTGTATTTGTCTTGTTTTACTGTTTGTGATTGAATAAATGTTTATCTTATCTTATCTTAACTTATATGTAATCAATAATTTATTTCTTGTGATATATATCTGAAACAAATTAATATAAGTGAAGATAATAATCATTTATTCTAAAACAATAAATCGCCATAGAATGTTTGCTCAAACTGTCATATTATTTGTGTCATTAATACTGTTAGCTGTGTCGGAAAAAATACTTGTAGTGGTACCAACGCCTTCAGTAAGCCATCAAGTGGTATTTCGTCCGTTAATTAAAGAACTAATTAGCCGCGGCCATGAAATTGTATACATTACTGCAGATCCTATGTATAAGACAGGATATACTTCAAAAGCACTAACCGAAATAGATTTACACGAAATGTCGTATTCCATGTGGCAAAAAGTGTTTAGCTTTTCTAAAGAGAATAATGATACATTGTCTGTAATGACAGTAACGTTTCGGTTTCTCTCAGAAATATTTGAAGAACAGTTAAGGAGTGAGGAAGTTACAAAACTTATAGGAGACAAGACTGTGAAATTTGATTTATTAATTTTGGAAGCTTGTGTTACACCAGCATTAATTTGGTCCCATATTTATGACGTCCCCGTAATTCAAATGAGTTCTTTTGGCGCTATTCCTGGAAATATGCAAACGATGGGAGCAGAAACGCATCCATTTTTATACCCGACACATTATCACCAAAAGTTATACAATATTACCTATTTGGAGAAGTTCAGTGAATTGTACAACCACATCATGTTTGACCGAATGCTCATGGAACAAGAAACAAAGGACAATGAAATGCTCAGAAATATTTTTGGTAATGACATCCCGTCTTTGGCAGAATTGAAGAACAATGTTCACATGTTATTTCTGAATATTCATCCGATGTGGTTGCACAACCAGCCACTTCCGCCTAGTGTTGTACATATATGGGGAATTCACGAACCATCTAAAGATACATTATCAAAGGTTAGTTAATATGGTTTTTAAAGTAATTAAATTAACCTAATATACCACTTTTTTGTGTTTTAGACTATCAAGTATTTCCATTAACAGTTTATTACTTTTGATAAATTTAGATATCTGTTCAAATATAAGAATTATTGTGTAAAATATCCAGTAATAGCAGTTGAACCCATTTCGAGGTTACACTTACAAAATAATTCTGAAAATTATTAAATGTCTATTCTATTTCTGCCCTATTTTTAGTAAAATGTAAGTAATTTCTGTGTTATTACCACTTCTAGGAAATACATAAGAACCACGTTTTTCAGTCGTTGTTATATTCAAAGCAAAATCAAGTTAATCATTTTACGCTTGTCATCGTAGGATCTGAAGGCGTTTCTAGATTCATCTACCCGTGGCGTAATTTACTTTAGTTTAGGTACAAACGTGAAATCGTCATCGATGCCGCCAGAAAAGCTGGAGGTATTTGTCAAAGCATTTTCGCGGTTACCCTATAATATTTTATGGAAATGGGATTTGGATGAGCTTCCCGACGCGTCAGAGAATATCAAACTATCAAAATGGTTTCCTCAACCTAACGTTTTGAGTATGTACTTAATTGTATAATCGCCATTTTATCATTTTTTTCATTCACTATCTTACCAAGTATCATTTCATATCAAGCATTATCATTGTTACATTTGATTCCTCAGTAAATGTTTGTCTTATCATGCAAGTACAAGCGGTTTTGTTTCATTTATTATTTGCTATTACTTATAATCGTGTTTAATAGAACTTGCTTATTGATCTATCAAAATATATAATGCTACTGAGTACTTTTATGATACTTAGATCCTTTTAAACGTTAATCATTTTTGGTTATTTTTTAATTTTTATTTTAGATCATCCTAAAATGAAGGTTTTCATTACACAAGGAGGATTACAATCTACAGATGAAGCAATTAGGGCGGGTGTTCCGCTGATTGGAATTCCGATGTTTGCTGATCAAATGTATAATACTGAAAAATACAAATATTTCAAAATCGGTATTGCTTTGGACTTTAATACGTTGGACGAAGAAAATTTAGAAAACGCCATCAAATCTGTGATCAATGACGATAGGTGAAATTCATAATTTTGTTTTAGGGTATTACAAACAAATAAATAAATTAACTATTGATGATATGTAACCAGTGTACTTGAGTTTAAGAATCCGATTTTATATTTTATTACAGCTATCGGAAAAACGTAATCGAATTACGAACAAAGATGTTTGATGAACCACAATCAGCACTGCAGCGCGCCATCTGGTGGACAGAGCACGTACTGCGGCACGGCGGAGCGCGACATCTTCGCCCTCCTACCGCTAACATTTCCTGGACAGAATACTATGATCTGTATTTTATATTAGTGTTATTGAGATGTCTTTTAATATTTACAGTATTAATAACATTAGTAAAGAATTTTCTCTATTTTGTTATTGCCAAAAATGAAATACAATAAAATGAAAATATCATAATTAATTTGTATACGTAACTTCACGCCTGTAATCCCCGAAGAGGTAGGCAGAGGAATGCAGAATTCCCACGTTTCACCGGTTACGCTTACTTCCCACTATGGAATAGGTGGTGAGCCCATTGCCATACATCGGGCACATATCCAGACTCTGAACCACTGCTAGAATTTTAATTAAGAAAATTTCTAAATTAGAGAAACTCTTTTGTAGTGTTCGACCCGGGAATCGAACCCGGGACCTCCCGATCGGCAGTCGCACTTGCAACCAACACGACCAACGAGGCAAATTCATATAGTCACCAAAATTGTTGTCATAATTTTTATGTCAGCAGACTTTCTACTGCTTTTTAACGTAAAGAACATCACCTGGTGGTAAAGGACCACATTAGTTTATAAACATTCTTGATCCAAGAGCACTTTGATAGATTGCTGTGTATGAAGAGAAAACTCTCTTTGAAGCGTTTAATGAATGCCATGTTACACTATGTCACGAAGCTTTTCACTCTATGTCACGAACAGCTAAGCAGAACTTAATTCAATTTTTACATGTGACACAATACTCACCAACACTGCGTATGTCCGCAACAAGTTGGGTTTCGCTCACGTTTCTCGTGAGGGTGGGCAGACGCGACAAGTCCAGATATAGGGACGACCTTGCACTGCCACCTTGGGCTTGAGATGGGTGTATCTGTAATGTAAACAATAAAATAATAAGGTTGTTTTGTCTTTCTTTGATCTTTGATCTTTAATTGATAAAACTTGGTAGATTACTGCACTCCTCTGCCTACGTCTTCGAGGATAGGCGAGTAGTCGTGATGTTACGTTTTAATATTCGTCGTAATGGAAGTTCATCACATACGCGTTGGTACTTGGCGGATTGAAGCAACCACGTCCAAACACTTGCCAAGTTTAATATTCAGATGCATATCAAAGTGCATTGACAGCATTTTGATGTGTGAGTACGAAATTACAAAAATCATCCTACCTTAGACTTCCTCCTCTCCAGTTTAACATTGTCGTGGAACGGCACAGGCGGCAGCTTGGCCACGTCTCGCGCCACCATTATAGACTCGCAGATCGAGTGTAAGGATTCTGTAATTCAGGACAAACATTCTAGGTTTAACTCCATAAATAATATTAACACATATTTAATATTGTGACACATTTTCCCAAACATCCAATAGACAGCAAACATTTGTGTTTCTCATAAAAAACATTTGACAGCCAAAAAGTATACTAACCTACAGTGATATCATTAATTTTATTGTAACAATTGATCGCTTATGGCCGCAGTGTAGGTGGTGCGAAATCATGCATGCCCAGCGTGGGGATTGTGGGAATAGCCTCTCATGGGAGGCCTATGTCCAACGGTGAATTACAATATGTTGATTATGGCGATGTTAAGACAACTCACCGATCATCTCGTCCCTGGTGTTGATGACGACGGCCATGTTGTTGAAGAACCTGAGTGAGGTGGAGCGGAACATGTGGAAGTAGCCGGCCTCGCCGTTGTGCACGTAGCTGATGCGGATGCAGTACACGCCCTCCGCGCCGCTCTTGCGGCCCACACCGAATATCTGAAACGAGGTTTATAATATTAACGTAACTTCACGTCTGTAATCCCCGAAGAGGTAGGCAGAGGAATGCAGAACACTTCCTCGTTTCACCAGTTACGTTTACGTCCCACTTTTCTACGGAGGGTTCCTGCCCATAATGATAATTGCGAGTCTCGTGGCGGCGCGTACCGTGTTGCCGGCGTCCAGCGCGCCCAGCTCCAGCCCGGCCACGTGGCGCAGCGGCACGCGCTGCACGGCCAGCAGCCGGTCCGACGTCTCGTCGTACTCCGTCACGTAGTACGCGTCGCCGGTCAGCACCAGCACGCGGTCCATCTCCGTCTCGTGCGGGTCGCCGGTGCTGTATAAAGAGATAGAGAGGGAAATTATTTAATAATAATTTTCATATTTCTATTAAATTGAATATTCCCTGTTTCAAAAAGTATGATGTTTTATTAATAATATTATCTTTGTACTGTTGGACGCAAGTCTTGCAGAATGAGAAGTGTCGATGTGATAGTGCGCTATGCTAGTCGTGTTCTGGAGTGGAGACCAAGCCTTAGCAAGCTCACCATCACTCCGCGCTCCACCTGGCGGAGAGACGGCATACTCAGTGTCTGCCATCAGTTGGACGGCGGTCTGTCTACTCACTGTGGATCAGCATCGATGAGACCCCACGAGCCGAGCACCGGCTCGGTGTCCACGAGGAGCTTCTTGCAGTCGTCGATCAACGACTTCACGTGTTGGGCCATTGCCGCGGTGTCGGGTACTGATTGTTCCTGTATGGAGGTAATATTTGCATGTTCAATAATGCAATATGAAGCACGTCAGCTCTGTAAGGATAGTGGCACTCCCGGTGTCTATCTGCTCTTAGAAAAAACTGGAGTGACGATATAATATTCCAAAATCAAATACCAATGAAATTCCAAAGATCGGGATGAACAGCAAGCGCAAGCAATAACACGCAAATACCAGCGATTTCAGTCGAATTAGGTTTTATAACATATTAAGGAGCGTTCAAGTATTACGTAACGCAATTTTTTAAGATTCTTGACCCTCCGTCCCCCATGTAACGCGGCGTAACATTTTTCCATACCCTGTAGATATCACTC
Source organism: Mysoria sejanus stolli (assembly GCA_018245835.1). NCBI lineage: Eukaryota > Metazoa > Arthropoda > Insecta > Lepidoptera > Hesperiidae > Mysarbia > Mysarbia sejanus. The sequence continues at coordinate 4,517 of DWEJ01001751.1, read as the reverse complement.
AAATGACAATTTTTATCTAAAAGTAATAAATAAGTCGACTTAAGTGCCGGTTAGCCTCTAAAACACCTTTGTTTGAGGTAATAATAAATGAACAAAAGACTTGTAACTCGCGATAAAACGCATCGCAACGTTTACAACACCCCCTCCCACCATCCGGCTAAATTGTGTTAGGTAATACTTGAACGCTCTTTTAGCGACACGAATGGACCAGACACGTGATCTGGGCCAGATAATTTTAGGGCTCTCTGAGCTGGTGGCGAGCGCGGCACTCACGTCGAGCACGAGCAGCTTGGCGCGCGCGTCGGGCACGATGAGCTGCTCGGGCACGCGGCGCGGCTCGCCCGTCATCGCGTCCACGGCCGCCTGCCGCAGCGCGTCCTTGAACGTCGACAGGTAGTACCTGCGGCCAGAGGCACGAGTGGGCCTTCCGCGAAGGGAACTCTCAGAGTTTGAATTCAAAGCGGGTGAGGTTTCGAGCCTCTCCTCGACTTGGACGATGACCATGTACCATCAGGTGACACGTTTGCCTGTTCTCCAGGCTTAATTTATAAAAAAGAAGATATGCAACTCTATTTATAAAACACTCAAAAGCCTATGTGATTGGCTATGATTGGAATAACCATTTTCATTTCTAGTATTGTAGCTCTTATAGGACAAATAATTTTCTTTTCTGATTCTATATATCCTATTACAGTCTGTAAAGATCTCGTTATTTGAGCCGTGAATATTAAAAACGACTCAATATTACAATATAGCTATTCACCTGTTAGCTGAAGCGACGCCATCTTTCATCATTCCCGTCAGCTTCCGCTCGCCGGTCCGCGTGTAGTCGCCCTATCAACACCAAAGGCTCGAATCATTAACATTATCATCACGCCAGCACTCTCGCAGGGTACACAGAGATCGCGAATGTACCTTCATATATCATAGCCCTCGTCTAACCTACGTGCCCCCCCGGTCGCACCTTGAGCGCCTTGGTGCCGGCGTACTGGCGCGAGAGCACGTCGCCGCTGTCGGCCCACATGGCGAGGAAGGCGTGGCGCAGCGCGGGCGGCAGCCCGCAGCCCGGCGTGCCCAGCCCCAGCCGGCACAGCTGCAGCTCCAGCACGTACTTCGCTATCGCCGTCTGCCGGCAGATACCACATGGCATTCAGTTTTGTATGTCGCTCATACATCATCATCAGCACCAGGACACAGACAAACTAAGCGTGTGAGATAGGAATCATATAGCTCATACAAATTATTTTATAATGTGTTTTCTAACCCAACATACATCACCACTTTAAACTCCCAGACGTCTACATGACAAATAGTGTAAACAGAAATTTCTATTTAATCAATAGCTGGCTCCTTGCCTGGACGACGTTGGTGCGGTCCAGGCAGTCGATGCAGTTGACGCGGAACACGCCGTTTTGACTGCATATCAGGCCGCGATCGTCGCGCCAACAGAACCGCATCTCGCCGATCACGTCAGCGATCGCGTTGATCAAAATACTCACGTTCTCATAGTGCATTCCTCGACTGAAACATTATAATTATCACCATCAGCATCCTGCCAACTTGAATGACCAATCCAAATGGCTCCTCCTGTCATACTGAGACATTTTAAGTCTACCATATCTATAAAACTTCCTCGAACTATTCCAATCGAACACTTTTCCACTGACCAGTACTCGTGGAAGTCGAACGTCGCGTATATAATGTCAGGGCTGTTGTACTTGAGCACGTGGTTCCCGTACGCCTCCCATATCACGCGCTCGCGGCCCTGTTGCTCCACCAGGTTCACTATGCACACCTGCTTGTATATACTCAGCTCCTCTTCGAAGTGTTTCTTGAACGCCACGTGAGACTCTTCCTCGGCTGTCGATATGAGACATAAATTAAATTGAAATTTAAGCTCGCTTACGTGAAATTCGCGCTACCAAAACACGAAAATATTCTTGTGTGACATTTTTTTGTGATTTAGACAACTTACAAATACATTTTAATATAATACATGTATATAGAAATCTACAGTAAATCCGTAATACTATAAAACTATAAAACATGGTACTGTTGTGTAACATTGGGTGTCCTAGATCGTTGTTGGCATAGATACATATAAGTAGTTTCTCTTACTAAGTACAATACAAATACTATTTAGTATGCCAAATTCATAGTCTAGCTATATTTGTTTTATTATTAATGAATTCATAAATCATTAGTATTCATCATACTATAATATGATTAGAGGTTCCTAATCTTTATTAGTGTGATTTCTTTGAGACGAAGCAAATAATATACATAGTACGAAAATATGTGAAGCTTTAGTTAAAAAATATAAGCTTTAGTAAATAAATAATTAAAACATTACATTTTAAGGAAAAAAATTGAAAATACAAGAGTGAGTCTCCGCGAATTTCATGTGATCGGCGGGAGATCACGTGGAAGTCCAATGGTCCGATGCAAAAACATTTGCACGATCGCGGTAAAACATACGTGACTCAATCTGGTACATAATCTTATGAAAAATATATATATATAGTTATAATTTATTAGTAAATATATAAAAAAAACTACTTATAAAAAACAGAACTACAGTGAAAGAAACGAGTTTGCTTCAAAAGGGTCACTATAAGTTTTTTCTAAATGTATTCATGACCAATGTATTAAAATTTACATACATCACTTCGATTACTGCAACATTATATATGCTACTTTCTTCGTACGACATAATAAATTTACAAAATAACTACAAAACTTATTATATATTAACAAACAAACCTCTAATTTATACATATAAGTACAGTTACATAAGGATAGCAAGCTAAGGGAATAGTATTTGAAATTTGAATACTAAGACTTAGTTTAACGTTTCGCTTGCAATCTGAAACCGGGTCAGCACAACGTAGGGGCTTCGTGCGATCAAACAGTCCATGTTATATATTAGTGGGGTCACCTAACTTGAATAATAATAATAATATGAGTACGATACGATGCGACATTGCAATTTTTGTATATGTATAATGCAATAAGTAAGCTAACGTATACGCATGTGCACTCACACGCACAAAAACGTTGGTGTAATATCGACTCGTGGACTTAGCCAAAATACTTTTCCATAAACGTTTACGCCAAAGGCTCACTTCAAAATGTGTTGAAATAACAGCGAACTAGCATGATGAACTATTTTTTTTTTCATACTTTTTGAACGTTGCGTTTGGCGTTAACGCTTACGGAAAAGTATGTTGTCTAAGCTCCCAGTGGCATAATATATACCGCTATAGTTGATGTTATGAATGTTGCAAAAGCCCATGAAAATATATAACATGAACCTTATATAACACTTTGAACATCACTGAACGTTACTGGAGTATGGAGTCAATCATAATTCATGCGTCTCAATATAATTTAACTTTACCTTCATAATTATATTAGTTTACAATTATATTAAAATTTACAATGTAAGTCAAACGTCATACAAAAAACAAAATGAAATAATCCTCCACGAAATAACCACACGCTCTTTACTCGTCAATTTCTTTATACAGACTCAAATAGAAACGTATGAAAGTATATGGCATACCTACAAGATAGGTCTCGTTGAGGAACATCTACAAAACCAAACCATAACATACAATAAGTTTTAATTGGCGCCGCCAACTCTGTTTAATTGTGTACGGGAAACTTGCCCGCCAAATAATTTAACGAGTGTGACGTAAATTTGCGTTAATTAAGAATTTCGGAATGTTTCGAAGCTTCGGAAAGGAAAAAAGGGTATTTCTGCGAGTTTAAATATTTATTTGTGGTTGTCGTTAAAGCTCTTGACCAGAATACGAGTAACGATATTTCCTGTCTCTTGTAAGTGGCAATTAAGGGGGCTTCCGGTGTTGCTGACAGTTAGAGTTGGGACTCGAATTACTTAAACAGCAATCCCTATGACACTATGTGTAGTCGCATACTGTCGTGGAAAGTGGGGTGAATGAATCAGGTTTTATACATCTCCAGGGTTTAGGAACCGTTGGGGCGGGGCGGGGCGCTAACGCCGCACACACCTAAATATGCCTAATTCCTCCCCGATAAAAAGGTCTCTACTTATGATACAAATGCTCTATTCCTAAGAGTTTTTTGTTGTATTTTATTTGTAGCTTGGATACTAGGCACAAAATTACATAACTGAAATGTTATGCTATTCATTAAAAAAATTGTATTGCTTTTTTGTTATGCTTATAATAAAAAAACACTAAAAAATACAACACTTCGCAATAAATGACTAACTTTAGACATTACCTAAATATATTTGACTTGAATCTTAGGTACCATCATGTAAAGAACATTTATAATAAAAATATTCATACAAAGAGAAAATATTCATTTAAACCTATCCATATCACGGTAACTGAATAATAATTGCTAAATGGCCGACTTACATTTAACCTATAGAGTAATAAACATAAACAGTAAACACACACACACACACACGCACACGCACACGCACACACACACACAGACACACACACACACAGACACACACACAC
>DWEJ01001750.1:0-12458 GCA_018245835.1 Mysoria sejanus stolli | reverse complement strand
CCTGTACCGGTACACGGTACCGTGTACCTGTAACCGGTAAAGGAGCGAAATAATTTATCGGTATTTAACCGAAATTAACCGGTATTTTTAAACCGGTTCCGAGCCTTGCCGTAACCGTTCTGTAGACTGTAGGTCGCGCGGTTTCGCTCCGCGCGACCTCCGCAGTTAAAGTTAAATAAACTCGGCAGTTAAATAATCATTTGGGTACGAATACGAAGTTGCTATTACTATTTGTTATATTTCTCGTCTTTTCCTGAAGATTGCAATTTTCAAATTACGCAATTTTATTGAACGTATCAATGATTCCTATGCACTCTTAACTGGTCATCGTGTGCGCTGTTTATCCTCGTCACATGTGAGAGTGAGTGTTGAAGTGTCCAGTTCCAAGTGCTAGCATATAAACGAGCTAGGCGCGGCCGCCGGACCATGTGGTAGTGCGCGCGGTCGGCGGCGCGGTGTGCGGCGCGGTGTGCGGCGCGGTGCGCGGAGCGGCCGCATGCAGGCGCGCGTCGCCGGCCCGGGCGGGCTCCGCTCACACCCGCGCGCGCTGCCCCCGGTGCTGCCTCCGCCGCCACAGTTCGCCACTGAGCCGGACGATATGCCTGCCAACCAGATCGCTCAGGTGCTTTTGTAGCTCGTGGAAAATGATTATTACTTTGCGCCTTGCCTGTACATATATATTTTCCCATTTAAATGTAGATTTCGTTAAGAATATTTTGTTTTATTGGTGGCCATGTTAGCGCGTGCAGGCCTAGCATCGTCGTTAACATTTTCCCTTACCTTCAGAGAACAGCTCTCACGACATGTAAACTTTTTTTTTGCTCAAGTCGTCAAATCTAATTTCAAACCTAATATTTTATGTGCCTCGGAGTACTTTTTTTTACTGACACGGACAACCACACCAAGCACACTAGAAAACGTCTTATCTTTATATCTGGTAAAAGAGAAGTGAATTTGGAAACAAAGGTGAGAGTTTGCTATGGACTTGTGCACCAACATATAAAATAAATCGATAAGTAAAGTACCTACTGAAAGTTTTGAGTTGTCACCTTCTTCAGAGTACGTGCGCCGAGCCCATGCGTGCACTGACGTTTACGACCACATAGCAAATAACATGACATATTACTTGACCGCGATAAACATCACTTATCATATTAAATACTACACAGATCTGCAGCACGCCCACATGCACTGTTCGGTTAATGTTGGCGTGTTAATGTTACCGGGTGGGTGTGATAATAAGAATCAGAGCCAAGAGCGAGGTTTGTGTTGAGGTCCTTTTACTTGTACTTATTTTATTTTAGGTTACATCCCTACATTATCAAGAATCGTTCGTTAAAACATCGAGTGACGAGTGTTTTATGAACAATTGTATTAAAATATGATAAAGTAGTGACTACTTACGGCTTACGGCTTACGGCTTACTGTAGAACCGACATTTTGAAATAACGCTTGAAGTGACGTTGATGTTGTCATGAATATCACTTGAGCCGAAATGTGATGTGATGTGACGTTAACTTTTGCGCATGTGTATCTACTAACCAGTGAACCTTAAATCTACAATCAATGTCTATCTACAATGAATGCGTAATGTTGCCAATGAATCAATGCAAGATGTATCTAAATGTACGCAGTTTTTATTTTGAAACCTATCATTTGCAGCAATGGAAGTCCACTGACAGATATTATACAAGACGGATATTCTTGATAAGGAAATATTCGATTTGAACGAAACAAAGATGCCAAATTGTGTGCTCTCCAGCCGCCGAACGGTGGTGTGGTTACCGTAGTCAGGGGCAAGCCCCGTGCTCGTCTCAGTGACCATTGAAACAGATTGAAGGATTTATGGAAAAGAAGCAAACGATCAACTAATTGTAGTGAAGAAAGCGGATTAAATTTTCGGATTAAATCTTTTTGACAATTTGGGGCTATGCTTTTTTGAATCATTATCTAATTTTTCACACAGATATAACTACAATTAATAATAACAGTGTTGATATGATCAGTATGATCAAGTTGTCTCGAGCCTCTATTTTTGCTCATAACTCCTGCGCTGAGCACGTGGGTCGGTGGTGGATAGCCTCGCTGCATACGTCGGTGCGAGAGATGACTTGGGGACGCATAGCTGGCACATAGCATCGGGCGCAGTCGCCCCTTAGGGAGCGTTCAAGTATTACGTAACGCTATTTGGAGGTGCCCCTCACCTCCGTCTAGTAAAACGTTACGATGCGTTACATAGGCGGAAGGGGAGACCGAACAACGTGTTACGTAACATTATTTTTTTATTACTATAAAACTAGGGAATATAAATATTAAATTGGCAAAATGGCAACTCTTTTCATTTGTTTCGGAGAATCTCGTATGTTTAAAAATTGAACGCCCCTTCAATGTGTTTACAAATACATGCAAATTCGATATTTAGATTATACACAATTTTTATTTTGTTCTCCCAAGTTGACAACCATTTTCGTTTGTGTTTTACGGGGAATCCCGCGACTGTATTGTATGTTATGCTTATTTTGTATTCATCACCATTTTAAATCCTAAGCACTTCTGTTTATTTTAAATTTCTTTTTTATCTTCACGCTGTAATCTCCGAAGAGGTAGGCAGAGGAATGCAAAACACTCCCACGTTTCACCGCATACCTTTTTACATATTCGGGCACATATCCAGACTCCGAACCACTACTAGAATGAAATTTAATTATTAGATTCTTCTAGAATATCTCTAGAAAATTTATAGTCATTTTCTAAATCAGAATATTTCTAAATTAGAAAATTTCTAAATCAGAAAAATTCATTTGTAGTGTTCGACCCGGGAATCGAACCAAGGACCTCCCGATCTGCAGTCGCACTTGCAACCACACGACCAACGAGGCAGTCGAGGCAGAAGTGCAAACCATACCTGATTATACCTGATTTATCTATTAAGTGCATACTTTTATGATAAAGTCGCCGCCATGATTTATAACAAAAAGCACCTAATCGACCTTACAGGGATAATCATAAGGCTATGTACAGATCAGCCGTCATAACATCAAATTAACATCAACAAATTAACGCTTGGATACGCGGCAAATAAAAGCATAGTGAACAACACTATAATGCCTTTATGGCGGCCATAAAATTTTATTGATCATGGTTGTATGATTTAAATTGAATCAGATCTCTTTTTAAAATTATGGTACAGCTTGTTTTAGCAAAGGTTTACAGTGACAAAAATAAGAAACGATTTTTATAAAAATAACTTCGTTATCGTATAATGTAAATAGTGGTTAAAATTTCAGTTCAGTTTTTACTACAGTTAGACGAGAAATTCTTCTTGTACTGTATCTCTTAAAGACCCGTATACGATCATAGATGTGCTCTAATCCACATGTTGTTGGCAGAAATTCTATGCCTCGAAACATGTTAGGTTAGTTGTAACAACAACATATTTGTTTCAGGTGGATTGATTCAGGTCGGAACATTAGTCTTATAAAATAAATAAATATCTTGGGATATCTTCACATACGGCCAAGTGATTCCAAAATTAGCATCAAGAAAGCTTAGTTATGATAAGCAGATGGCTGAACTACAGACAAACATTTAAATGTATACCTACATAAATATTTTTACACCAAAATAAAGAACAAATACTAATGCTTAACGAACAAAAATTTGTTCTGGGTGGGAATCGACCCCACAAGACCTGGCCCAACAGTCACTTTCACTAATCAATAAAGCAACAAGCTAGTCCAAAATACTGAACCTAGATTTATACAGGCTATAGTAAAGAAAAAACTTGTTTGTTTATCGTTTACAGTAATCATGTCACCCTTCTACTAAATACGATCTCCCCTTTCAAAATTAAAATGGTAAGTACCAGTTAATTGACCACAAGCTCAATTAATAGAACATTACTATTGTTGTGAATTCTTAAGGCTATGCGTTTCATTGCAGTGTTATCCTTAGAATACAGCGCTGAAATGTAAGCCAGGGAGCTATCGTGCTCATTGTCTGGAGCACACGAAGAATCGTTCAGCTTCATGCTCATTACAATGTTTTCCTTAATATGTTTTTTATTTTAGAATTCTGTAATCTAATTCAGTTTTATGCATTACCGAAATTCACTGAACGCTATTTAGAGTTTGGCGATTTAAAAATTGCCAAGTTTTAGTCATTGCAGATATGTATGACGGAATAAAATTATGTAACTTGTGTCTTAACTGCCCTTTATTTTTCATTATAATCCGATTAGTTATGGACCTAACCGAGATACTTTTTCATGAGTTCCTGCCTATTGGAGTAATTTCGAAGCATAGGGAGATTTAATAATCAACTAAATAGATCATTAGGACTCAGGAAATGTATAAAAAAATAGATAATGTCAGCAAAAGATGCTAACAAATGTCATGTACATACATATTTTCGTTCAGATTTATCAATGTGCTACTGATTGGCCGCTAACTGTATTGGCCGTTGGGTGAGAACGGCTATACTGGCCGTGAACAGCTTTATAACAATCGCACTACTAAGAAATGTGATATAGTAAAATTTTATCGCGAAACCACTTAACCTCAGCTTGTTCTGCAGAAACAGATGCACTTAGCCCTAATAGTTGTCTCGGTACAATAAATACTGGATTTCTTGTATTCGACGAATGTTATCGTTAGTACTATTGGTCTTATTCGAGTTATTCGACTTAATTTTTTTTGCCGAACCTTTTATCCTTCCACTGTTGGAACACAACTCTCAGGAAGAGAGGGTTGAGGCCAAAGACTCTTCAAATAACGGTTGGTAGACTTCACACGACTTAGAGAACACAATATCTTCACACGTGATATTTAATATTAAAACGCATATTTTGTAAAGAGCTACGCACCAAGATTTGAACCCGAGCTTCCAGAGTCAATTTTCTAGAGAGGCTGAATTTTAAACTATTAGGATATCACTGCTTATGGACTTAATAAAAATTTATTTCATGTCTTTCACAAACAATACACATCACAACATAATGCCTATATTTGTCGGAATAGCTTGGGAGAGGACTTTAGTACACTCTCACGATTTTTTATTGATGTTATACCTTCAACCCTGGAATAGGCTGTTAGCCTGTTGTATGTATGATTTTGCCCATAATCCCTTCAGTGGGCATGCACCGCCAATGCCGCCGCTCAAAGACGTATATGACTTATGCAATTATACTCGTATATACGAAGTTTTAAGCACGTATTAGTAATCATATCGTCAAAAGTACAAAAATCAAAAAAATCCACGAAGACGCTGTCCATTGTACGACCGTTTGAGACCGTTAATTTCATCTATATATTTGGATCTAACTTGCACATTTAACCTAGCGATTGGAACTTGCTCACACCTCCTACATGTACCAATTAATGAGGTACAGGGGTCTCGGTTAAACTTAAACTACCGTGGTTACTTATCCACGATCAACTATCAACAACATTAACAATTAAACGATTAGGATCGTTCAATCGTTGAACATTATTGGAATTTGTAGAGATATGTCTGTGCGAATTGTTTCTGGTTAAACAGGAGCTGATCCGAAAGTGTAATAAATAACACTGATATTATACATTAGCGCAAGGTTATTTGCGGAGTATTTAGAGCTTGCATGATTTCTCTTTATTAATCATACTCTTTATACACTATTTGTACTTGTAATGCGACTATTTGATCAAGACAGGTGACTTTTAATCTCCCTCGTCACTTCAAATTCTTCAAAGCTCGCAGTGTACGTCTATTTTATTATTCTTTCACCAGCCGTTCTTTCTATTGTCCGAACCATTAAATAACGTATAATTACTTTTTAACAAGAGCATACTTATCCAAAGAGACGTGCGATAATTTTTAGGTGAAATGTTGAGACGTATGCAAGTAAAATAAAAAAATAACGCATGATTTTGTTTCGGTATTTTATTCTTGTCTTGTGATCTGTATATAGTGAATTTATCTTTTGTTAAATTTTACTGTTTCATACAGCATTACGCCTAGCACCTTACAGGATAAGCAACGAGCAGGGAGTGCTAGAATATAATACTTAAACAATTTTCTCTTTAAAGCTTTAAGTTTAATTTCATTCTTTTAAGCCCACTGACACATTCTTTCTCACAGTTCAAAAATACATTAGACACGTTGTTCAGCGATTTGTAATATTTTCCATTTTGCGTAACTACGTGCACTGTGCGAGTATGGAATGATGTTATCATACAATCATTACAATGATATTATATTGGAACGGAATAATATACGAATCTTGCACTGTTAGTACGCACTGGCACGCGCCGGTAGCTTCTGCGATCTACCAGTAGGTGTATAAGAAGGGAATGTGGAACATTTTTGTAGTTAACATATTTTTTAGTATTTGTTTATGTAGAAGATTTATTATTATATTTTTATGTTTTTGTTGTTAGGAATTGTTGCTTATAATAATTATTAATATTATAATAATTAATAATCATTGTTTTATTTTACAGAAAAAAGACATCATTTATTGTTTTATTATGTACAAAAATCAGTCAGCGAGGTATGCGACACTCGGTACTATCTGCCTATCCCATAAGGGACGTAAATTATTCGTCTATTACAGTTTTAACCCCATTACTGTAATATTTATCAAATATAAAAAAAAATCTTGTATAAAGTTATACGAAATTACAAGAAACTATTGAACTACTTTTTAGTTTTATCTTAATTATCTTCAATTAATAAATGTTGAGAGTGTCATATTTCTCATACAAAAAGAAATACAAGTGGCTCAAACTGTATGACTGCTGGATACCAAGAAACTAAATGAAACGGAAGTATGATAAATAATTTAGCGTAAAACAAATAAAAGTATAAACTGGAAATAGTAACAGTATGTTTTTTTTTTCGAAAAGGGAAAATTTAATCCATTTTTCTTATAAAAACGAACCAACAGTTGCAATGGAATTTTTCGTTAACAATATAAAGTGCCTTGCATTGCTCAGCGACTGAATTACAATCATTTTTGCGATTGTTTCCTCGTAAGTCGGCGCTGTCTGATCCAATGCGATTGTTATTGGGCTGTGATTGTGCACTTAGACGTCCATTTTGTAGTACACTTCACTGTGATCTATGTTATATTAGAACATTACACAAAATTATATAAACTGACTCGTTGGTGCACTGGTGGCAGTGACAGCTCAGTCTGTCGTCACTGCTTCGATATCCAGGTTGGACACGGGAATATTTATATTGTTTTATTTAAAAATCCTATCAATACGGTCACCCCTAATACCATGGAAAGTATAACGTAACTTTTTTTTTTACGTTTATAACGTAACTGTTAAAAAGTGACAATAGAGGAGATGTTACGTTCCCTACTACTGATTACATCTTTTCAGTTGCATTAAAAACAAGTGTACAATACTGGCCATTAAAAATACACATATTACTACATGGGTACATAAAACTAAAACACAATCACATTAGTGAGTATGTTTAAACCATGGCCGTAACCATAAAGTTGTAAGCGTATGGTTATAACATGGTTATACCGGTGAGTTGCATTACAGGGAAAGTCGCGAACACCTCGTTAGCTTCGCGTAATCCATATAATCGCCATCAGCCGTTACCCGCGGGCCACACGTTGTGCGGACCTTTGACGCCATGAGAAAAATGAATAATTGCTAGTAAATGCGGCTATTTTGCCACGATCACCAATAGGTCAGAGCGATATGTAACTTTTAGTATACTTTACATATCTTATTATTATGAGAAGTGGTTGTTAAAAAATTTGATTAAGTTTTGCTCTTCTCATTTTTTAAGATAGAGGTTGTCGCCGAAAGTGTTATCCCGGAGCAGATCGGGCTGTCACCACCAAATGTACAAGAATTAATCTAGTACGCAATTTACCTTGTTATTCATTAAACGTCATTGTTATCATTACAAGTATGACCCAATTCGATGGCATGGTCTTATTATTAGTGCAAAACAATACTTAAAAAATATACTACGTAACTTCACGCATGTAATCCCCGAAGAGATAGGCAGAGGAATGTAGAATACTCCCACGTTTCACCAGTTACGTTTAGGCCCCTCCATGAAATAGGTGAGTCTATTGAAGAAAAATATTAAATATTTAATTATTAAGTTTATGTTCAAACCATAACTTAATCATGCATGGTCATCATTATCATTAACAGCTTATCTCTGTCCACTACTGGACGTAAGCCACCTTTAGTGAGCGCCATCGCGCCTATGATACATGTTGATATTCCCCAGATATATAGCAGTAAAACGTTTCGCACGTTCAATTCTTCATATTGTTATGGATCTTTTTCTTAGCAGCGTACTTTCTGTTCCCAAATAAGTTGAAGTCGCTTAAATAACGCAACAATTCATATTCCCTGTACGAATACTAAGAATGCACTGTTCATTCGATCGTAAACACAGAAATCAAGTTTGTGTGCAGAGTAACAAAATAGGAACAAAAATACATAGCTTCTCACACACCTGACAGTCCCATTACCGAGAACAGCGAGCTGGGAGCGAAAATTGAACAGCGTTTCATTGTGAGAATCCGTTTATGATATCTGCTCGGTGTGATTTTGGTTTATGAAGAATTTGGAAAACGAAGCAGCGGTACGTATGTACGTGGCTGGGACTGAACATAGAAATAGAAATAGGAAAACTTTTATATCATCGATATAGTTACATGTTACATATATAAAACGAAAATACAAACAAGGACATAACACGATGGAAAGGGCGCGCACTCAGTCTTTGATTCTCTTACTTTGTTTTCCTTCCTCATTATGACAAGTGACATTTAGTCTTAAAATCGCATACAGTGTTGTAATTTAAACCCAGGGCACTCGAAATGGAAGCAGCAATTTATAACTTATAAACTGTCGCCACCTTGACATATTATTCTATATATGAAATGCAATGTGTTCTTTAAACGCCAATAAACACCTAACGTTAAGACTGACGCTAAGACACATTTAAAAACATATTCTACTCTACACATTCTAAATATATATAATATATTTTCAATCATATCTCTTCAAGGGCAATAAATGGAGTGCATGAAAGGAGCCTCCTCAGGTGGCGAATATGTCTGATTACGAACATACACTGCCCGGCGCTCCTTGGACATTGTGACTAATTCTTCTACCACGATGGCTGATCACGAACACCCATCAACTCCATGAAGAAGAAGGCCAATAAATGACATCCAAACATAGAAAAACCGTTTTGTATATTTTATCAGTAAAATAAAGCAAGTCACTGACGGCTGTTGTTCCGCGAAGGGCCGCACCGATGCCCTTCGAACTGACCCACTCACACTAAATACGAGCACTGGTACCGTTAGCGCACTGTGTAGCAATCCGTCCATTGCATGCGACCTGTAAATATCCTAGGCCACGACGTGAGAAACTTCTAATGTCATCGAAATGGATTCCGCTATTAAAATTATTTTGATCCATGTCCTAATGGATTGTAAGTGAATGAAACTTGTAGTAGGTACTTAGTCTATATATTTAATCATCATTAATCTTGAATCATTTATTTGTACGTACAGTTCTGGCATAACTCAACGGAGGCCTAGATTCAGCAGTAGACTATAATAGGCTGATAATGATGATGATAATGATGTAAAATTAAATACCTATCACTAAAGTAAACTAAAAGTTGCAAACTAACAAAATCGAGTTAATTTCTATACACTTCAGTTCCCAGAAATGAGTAACTGCAAACAATTTAAGATTCAATAAAATTTTGATAGTAAAATTTTAGTCAGTATTAACCTTATCTATACTCTTAAAACCCTTGTTGACTGTGATTTAAAATTAAATTACGCTATTAATTTAAAATAAAACGTACATCACGCCTGGAACTCCCAAAGAGCTATCTCTTTGGGAGTAGAGGAGATCAGGTACAATCACGTAAGATTATAAACATATAATACAAAGAGGTATGCTTTAGTTGCGCATCGTCTCTTTAACTACGCATCTTATTCGTTTGAAATTACATATAAATAAAACAATATACATAATGGATATGGCTAGTAAATAATAGAGGGTATTATTAACACACGTTGAACAATAACAAATGGAGATTTAACAAGTTGCAAACTCAGCTAACTGACAGCCCCTGGCTGTCCGACGCGATATTAAATGTTACTGCGCGTTCACACTAAATAGATTCAATATCTCCGGGCAACTTCTGCTTGTAATGCGATATGATTATGTTTAAAAACGTAACTTCACGCCTGTAATCCCCGAAGAGGTAGGCAGAGGTCTGCAGAACACTCCCACGCTTTACAAATATAATTGTATTTAGGTCGCGAAAATCATGAAAAATACGCTATTCATATATTTTGTTCTAAAAAGTATGCCATAATTTACTTGCCAATGAGTCGTAGTTCCAAATCGGTCCTCAGAAATACCAATGTAGGTAAGTATCTTCTATAAATTTCAAAAGAACTTCAGGTATGTTTCAGATTAGCAATACATACATATTTACTAGCAGAAAAGAACTTTGAGCTAAATATTCTATTGCTAGTCGTATTTGAATATATTATTTTAATCTCGGCTTTAAATACTAAATAAATTTGCCCAACGTTGTTTAAATGAGTTCCAGAACCAACGCCAGTAGCACTCAATAAAACTTTTCGATGTAAAACTGAAATGCAAAACCCAAATAACTGTGTCAAGTGTATACATGTATAATTACAGGTTTGTGGGAATAAAGGTAATTGGCACTCCGTACTTTCTGCCTAGCCCATAAGGGATCTGGCTTGAGATATGTATGTATATATGTATGTGTATAATTAGCAATGAAATAAAAATGATTCATAAATTATTCAAACGCTTTAAATTTACCTAAACGATGAACGAATTTATAACAGACATAAAGTAAAAGTACATATACCATTGCAAGAAAATACTTTTATTGTTTTGTTTACAATACATCAAGCAATATGTCCCATTAACTTCTCAAACCAACACCACCTCCTAGCTGACGTGGCTCGCTGACACGCAATTAAATAATGCTGCGAATGTTCACACTACATTCAATATTCCTGCTCCAGATGTGAACCTTATTACCCCTACTATTGGTAAAGGAATATAAATGTGTTTACAACTCGCAGAAACCAAACTAGAAACTTTAGAAGTTTTAACTTCGATTACATATAAAATCAGGAATTCAGCGTTGCTTCCGTAAAATTCATAATTGACTTAAATATAGCCTTTATTACCGGCCGAAATATTTTTGATCGCTTGTAATGTATTTTACATAATTTTCCAATGTATACAGTCTAACCATTTACTTAATAGTATTTTTTTCATGAAGTTAGAAAATAACTTCACATTAAATATTACGAAACAAAACGTCAGCATAAAAGTACCATAAGAGTTTAGCTTATGTACTAAAGAAGTAAAAAAAAAACCAGGACATGTACTCGTATTTACAAGCCAAGGTGGAAACGTATGGTAAGTGATTCAGTGTGCAATTCAAGAACAGCTGTAACTGAACACGCTTTGTTTTCTTAGACAGTTCCCACAGCGAAAATAATTGACTGTCTGTGGAACGAAATATCGTGTTCGCGAGCTGATTTTGTATCACTTTAAAATCAAACCTTTCGTTTTTTCCTTTCAACTTCTCGAAATAGTTTCACAGTATAAAAACGTAAATGACCATAGATAGCCAAAAACCAAATCAACTGTCACATTTGGCGCGAAAATAATTTTTAAAGTACATTTTTTTTTCTTCAAAGTACTGTTGTGTGTTCTTGAGTTATTACACGTTGTTGAGGTACCCTTTTAATTTAACCCCGCATTAAGAGTAGAACACTACCGACATTACTTAAGTCCCAATGACACGAACACATAACTCACGTCATACCCGCCATTACTGTAAGTCAAAATGGCGGGCAACTATCAAAGAGAAAGCTCGCCAGCTCTCACATCATTCTCCATGGTCTAGTCTATGAAGAGCTTGCGGAACCAACCATAGAGTAAAGATTTATTCAAAAACATATCCTAAACAGTATCACGTAAGGTCGAAATTGTTTTGCTTATTAGGTTAATTTTATTCGTTCTAGTGTGACAGGACTAAATTTATCAATTTACGAAGATTGTTCGTTGTCTTGCACTATTAACACGTTAACGTCGTGTCTAAAGCCCTGCAATCGTTGCTAAATATTAAATTATGGAAGTTTCACGTGACTTACTGATAACATATCATAGCTTGAGCTTTAATGGGCTTAATAATAACATACAGAAAAGCATTTTACACTATGCGTTCCGACATTAATAGGACCAGGACGGGATTTGACTGCCTCGTTGGTCGTGTTGATTGCAAGTGTGGCTGCCGATCGGGAGGTCCCGGGTTCGATTCCCGGGTCGAACACTACAAAAGATTTTCTAGTTTAGAAATTTTCTAGAAAATCTAAATTAAAATTCTAGCAGTGGTTCGGAGTC